>BMAO01023251.1:0-38355 GCA_019973975.1 Trichonephila clavata | reverse complement strand
AAATCCTTCATTAAAGCTTTATTGATAGCATATAACTTGCTGTAAAAATTTTATTCATGAGAAGTAAGTAGGTTCATGAGAAGTAAGTAGGTTCTGAGAAAAAGGCCACTTGCATACACTTACGTAATTTAACATGAGCTCTTACAGATGTGCCAGACCCCCTTATGAACAATGTGCCTAAATTTATTTCACTTCAGAAAGAATTAATACTTATAAGTTTCAAACTATCAATTTTTTTTCTTCTGCGAGAATTTTATTAATATCATTATTAAAGCTACACAGTGACCTCATTAAAAAAATTTTTGGAGACAGTAACAGTAAAAATAATTTTTCTTTTATACTCAGATTATATTATTAAGGGGCCGTGGGTAGCTTAGTGGTTAGAGCATCGGACTCCAGACCCGAGGGCCTGGGTTCGATGCCCGATGCCACTAAATACCACCGAGTATAGACGGAGTACGTGCTCGTTAAATCAGTGGGTCCGAAAGTCTTGTGGGCGGTCGCAGCAGAAACCACGAGCGCAGGGGGCTGGAGAATATTTCCCTCCCCTTTAGTTCCATGCCAAAATTGTGGAGGTGAAGATAAGTGGTGTCGACATTTATCGTTAAGAAGTCCAACCTGTCTCACAGGTAATGGCAACTTACATTCCTTTCCTGCGGGAAGGACACGACAACAACAACAAATATATACAGTCCATAAATTATTATAGCGCTAACTGGTGGCATTAGTTTGATCTGTGCTATTTTACTTTCAAATGCACACACACATCTGTGGTTTCTTGAGGAAAATTTAATTTAATTAATAGAAAATTCCTGTGTTAAATACGATTTACTTCGAAATAACTTGCATATTAATTGCACAACATTTCCTGCAGATTTGAAGACAATCAACCACAAATATTATATAATTTGACCTTTGAGTTACACATTGGCACAAATATGCAGTTTTTCGTATTTCCACAGTAAAAAAATTAAAAACAAACAATCGCTTCCTTTATTAACATATTGAGAGCTCTGAAGGATGGTGGAAATCGACCAAAAGGGATTGCGAGATATCCCACTAAAATAGTCTGTAATAATCAGAACGTCAAAATTTCACATACATGCTAATCAAAATATATAAATGCAATTTTTTATAAAATATCAAAGAGAGAAAGCACAAAACAGTTAGTTACATAATTAATATATTTCTTAGGAACACAAAGTGTTGGAACTTTAGAATACAGTAAGATAGAACTTTTTAAATTTGCAACTCACCAATAATAACTGAATCGAGAATATGAAGTTACCATTTCATTCAAATATTTATTTGTAGCTAAAATTATAGGTACCTGGTTGAATTGTAACATTCCCTACCAATGAAGAACTGGAAGGCTCATACGTTGTATTCAAGTAATAGGTGAAATCTGATGACTCGCGTGATGTCCAGTTGTCTATCAAATCATCTTCCGTGATCGTGAAATTAAGATCTTTTACAGTCTGAAAAAGATAATTGACAAGTTTATATATGAGTAAATTTAACTGATTTGGAATATTATTTTGTAATTTAAATTTTTTTTAGATTTTTATTCCCACCTCGCAAATTTCATTCTCTATTATTGTGGATGTCTGCTAAGAAACAACTTGTGTAACTTAATGTGCCTCAATGTAAAATGTTATTCATTATCGATAAGTATCATTTTTGTTCTTTCGTGTTTCTTCGGGAACGTGCATTGTGAGGTTCCCATTTATCTGATGTGTACTTTGTATCCTGAAGCTATTAGATCTTATAGACTATTGCATTAAAATTCAAATTTTTGAGTCGTGTTATAAAGAATTTGGTGAAAAAAGCATCAGCATATGTTTCATGTCCTACAATTTACTAGAGATAATATTTTTAGATTAGCATAAATGATTCATGTCCAATAGATACTTTTATTACTCAGAATATATGTAGCCAAAATAGTCGAGTAGACTTCGGTTAACTGAAGATGAAACTACAGTAGCAGACGAAATAGAACCAGCACCGAACCTTCCTCCACAAAAAACTCTAAATAGGTTAATTTGGAAGTTAGGCTGCAGGAAGTTAGTTAGGAAGTTAGGTCAAAACTACGAGATCAATGGTATTTCCGTTACACTAGTGCAACGTTGATGAAGCCAAATATGTAAAATCTCGCAGTTTAAAAGCATGCAGTAGAAAAAAAATGTTAAAACAGTTTTTCAGGTTATGAAAATAAATTCGAAAATATAGATTAAGAATTGAATTAGAAAAGATTAATTAGTAATATGTGTTTTATCTTAAATCCATTCTTTGTTGTAAGTATTTATTCGAAAATTAATTTTGGTTTAATTTAATACTTTGACTTTATTATATTCATGTAGTTATGTACTACTTTATAAGATTTAAAATCAAATATATAACTCCGGAATATTTTTTATTTAACTTGGGTTAATTTTACTATTTGCACGATTAAATAAATAATCCTTTTATTTCGAAAAATTTAAAACGATATTAAAAAATTTCATTTTGCTCAAATATTTTTCGTCTTTGAGAAGTAATCAAGACGCCTTTCGTCGTAATCATTATCATTAGAAAGTAAATAACATACTATGGTAATTTTTTATTGCTTTACTGAAACCAATAAAATTTAAAAATTCTAAAAATTAGCTTAGATTAAAAAAATTGAAAACGTAATTTTTTATAATAATTAACAACAAATATTCAATAACTTAAACTATTAATATTTTTAAAAATCGAAAGTATCTACGTTTAATATATAATTCCTTTTTAAAAGAACTTAAAACAGAATATTCAGATTGAATTTTTCAACTTTTCCCATAAGCTTGAATTCACCAGCCAAGATATAATAAAGCTACCATTCCTCCTATATCTCTACTATCTCGTAAATCCTGAAGAGTCCGAATTTAACGCTTCTATAGCTTTCTTGTGAGACATATACTTTCATCCCACAATATAAACTTATATGATGGAACCATCCAGCTTTGAGAGCTATTTTTTCTGAAATTTCAGATGAGTGAATCTTCAAATGCAAGATTAAGCGATAATATTAAAACGGAATGTGCAGTACGACCATTGGTCAGTAAAATCGCGGCTATACCAGAAGAAGCCATAGCAATGGCTATCTTCTGGGTTTTTCTGATGGTCATTAGTAATAAGTTTAGCAAAAACGTTTTTCCGCTTCCTCCAGGAGCGTCGAGAAAAAAGAGTGCACCACTGCCGGATTATATTTTGCGTAACACTTGTCGGAAAACGTGACTTTGTTCTGGAATGAATTGAGGGATAAATTCTGTTACTTGATATTGTAACGCTATAAAATCGTAGTTTAATTCTCAAGCAATTTCATTATCGAAGCCATTTCCGTCGACACGTCTAGGACTAATCATTCCAAAATCATGTAGCTTCTTCCCAACCATTCTGAAAAACTTTATTGCGTTTCGTTGTAGATGCGTTCATTGAAAGGCATATTTGGTCGTACTTGCTACAATCGTAACAAAATATATTCCGCTATGTAGTCTTTGTACTTATTCCAAAAGGTTTGAGGATTAGAAAGACCGAAGAGGAAATAAGTAATGCGTAAAGCTCCATAATTTTACTCAGTGAGTGACATTGTATGGCTTCCTCCATAGTAATATCTAGTATATCTTCAAAGTATCCATGTAAAATATCTAGGTTCAGCATGAGTGAAAAAGTTTGTGCAAAACATGAATATTGTATAATTAGGTTTAAAAAAAGTTCATAGTAATAAATATTCGATACTTCAAAACTTTTTATGAAACTATCAATTAATATTACCATAGATTTTTTAATATCACGCGCGCGCAATTCACTAAAACTTTATTTCGTTTCCCTCTTTAAAAAGGTGGGAGAAAATTTGCATTAAAATATCTGGGATTGTCGGAATAGAGAACTTCTTAGCCAACTTGCCGACATTTCTCAAAGTTTCAGTTTGACATTTAACAAACGTAATATAATAAACATTAGATGTTTAATAAAAACCATTTAAGAAATTGCTTTTTGTAAAGATGCTCAAGTACACTATGTTTCAGTTATTTGTTAGAAATGTGAGAAAATTTTTGTTAAAATTTCCATTATTGACCACACAAATGCATAATTTTTCGCCAACTTGGCGAGAAGTAAGCAACATACCACGGTTTTACCCGCAATATGGAGATAAAATATATCTTATGTTACTCCCTGATAAAGTAGCTTTCCATTGGTGAAAGAATTTTTAAAATCGGACCAGAAGTTCCCGAGATTAGCCGGAACAAACAGACAAAAATTTTAAAAAATTATTTTTTGATATAAGTACCATATGTACCTTTAAATGCATTTAGTGAAAAGCTGCTAATTTGAAATTACAAACAGACACTTCAATTTTATTTATTTGTATAGATGTATATACATATATATAGTTTATCTTTAAGAACGCTTAATACGATCTGCAAAGTAACTAGCCTTGGTACTGTTTAACGTCTCTTCCTATTCTATCCATCAGTAAGTTAGTTTCCTTTCTCTCTTTTTTATCATGGTACTCAGTATTTAAAGTAAATTATTTTTAATTGAATTGTAACACAATATAAATCGTCGGCTTGATTATCATAACGATAACTCCTTCTAGGGTACTAATTTGCTATAGGAGTGCTACGCGCCAAATTGTTGCCTATGTTCATCAAGATGGGTGATAACATTACAATATGGTTACCTTGATATTTTTATCATATGGTAATAAGGCTGCTATGGGATAAAACGTATATTAGAGTTAATATTCATTGGGTTTTTTTTTCGTGGTAACCCTATTAATTTCAGACGATTTTAATTCGATTTCTTTGAAAGGTGAACCATTTCCATTTGTTCTTGAAGCTACTGTTTTAGTCTTCTATTGTATTTTGTTTTATTTTCGAATATGGATAATCTTCATATCATTGGTGAGTACCAGGATATTTTCTTTGAAAAATGAGTGCTGAGCTTTTATTTATTGCTATAAATCACACATTTCCCCTTTATTTTACTTTTAATAATATTTCATTGAACGTTCCTTGTTCGATGAAATTCATTGAAGGAACTCGTGGATTTGAGGATTATTGCAAGTTATCAGCACAAACTAATGGATATTTATTATTAAATAAATACATATTATGTAATTGTTTTAGTTAATTATTATACGTAAAAAAATTGTTTTTTATATTATTTAAAAAAAATATTTTTTATTTTACTTTTTTTATAAGTATTACAAATGCTATTTATTTACAATTATTATGTTATTTTTTATTATTTTATTATATTGTATAAACATTTTTATACATAATAATTATATTATATAAATAGCATGTATACAAAAGTTTATATTATATAAATGTTATTATATATAATATATAATTATTATTATAAAAAATTATATGAATATTATCATACATCATAATTACTATTAAATTATGTTATATGATAAAAATATATTACATAAAGTATGTATAATTTTTATTATATTATATTGATATTCATTATAGGTTGGCATTGATTATTTTTAATCTATTTTTATATTCTTCATTCGAAAGATATTTCATAACATTGAATTACAATTATTTTCCTGGGAATTTGTTACTGCTAGACACCATCTTGTATTCCATGTGACTCGACAACAACCACTGCTTGGTGCGTAGCACTCCTACATCAAATTACTTCCTTTGCGATTTACGCATTCTGATAATTAGGTCGACGGTATGTTGTACGATATGTTGTAAGTCTTCTACTGCTTAAAACTACGTTTATTTTATGCAATACATTAGTAAAAATATTTAAAAATAGAATAAAAAAGAACATATATTTGAAATTACTAATATAAAGGAGCCTAACTACACTCAAAGTATCATGGACGTCAAGAGATTATTGCTTTAAAATTTATGATGATTACCTGGCTCGAGTATGTGTTTGTTAGAGTCATATTTACACACACACACACATCGGGTTAATAGTATTAATAGTAAGGTTTGCATCCCTTGTAGAATTCAGAACTTCGTTTGGGATATTGAAATCGAAACTAGATTCCCTTGTCTCGTGTGATGTCAAGCGGTAAGCGTCAAAAATTTCATAAAATATGCTATTCGAAAAGCTTGTTACTTGTATCTTACCTTCAGCAAAAGATGTTGAAGAAACACTAGAAGAATTATCTTTTATAGAAATTGTTTTATAGAAATTTCGTTTGTTTCTGTAAGAGATTTTGTTTTTGGATCAGTTTATAACAAGCAAAAAAATTATTTTCTTTAAAAAAAGATTTAAAAAAAAAAAACGTAAATAACATCAGAGATAATTTTTTGCGCATAGTTGCGAAAAACTTGCTAGTGAAGAAAGCAAGATAAAAAAAATTCACACAGTCCCAGTGGAAGAACAGAAAGCAAGGAAAGGATAAAATTCTAATAAAAAATTAATTTCTAATTAGAGTGGAGACACAGATATGAACTCTCGAGTTTTTTATGTAATATATATTTTTTTAATAAATGTTTATTTTACATCTCAGTGAAGCTTGTATTCAAACTGCACAATTCATGGTCACATGATAAAAACAAACACGTGATCTCCGTTGAATTCAAAACGGTCATTAAACTAATTGTACTTGTTGTTCTATTAGTATAACTTTGGTAAAGTTTCAAATTTTACAACTGGGTAAAAATGTTCAAATGTTTTAAAAAATAAATTTGCTTAAAAGATTTTTATATTAAAAAAATATCTTATTTTACGCATTTAGTTTTAAACAAAATGCGTTTTGTCTACCCATGTTTATTATAGTTGTTGACAAATTTGTTATTTTTAGGAGAAATTTTCTGAAAAGATCAAAAGTTGGCAATAACGAAGCGCATGAACTGATTAGCTGTAAAACACATGATTGCTTTCATCGTGTGTATGACGCCACATATTTTGAACATATTGGCTAAAAACAAATGGTTATCATTATCATTTGACTACGACGTCACATGAATTGAGCCCATTACGCGTTTCTGAAAGTCTCGTTTGACATAATCAATCTAACTCGTAATTTTGGATCAAGGTCAGATCTCGAAATAGATATCTTGAGGGGATCTCGTTTTGTAGATCCATATTACAGCAGTAAGAGAACAATCAGGTCATAATGTGCTACAAAATTGTATCGTCATTTAAATGACTTACGCTAGTATTTTTTTTAAAAGTTCATATCTTTTAACTTGTTTTCAAGAAAATACTCCTTCCAACATGGTTCCTATCTACATAATGTTAAAAAGGATTACATTTAAAGAAATTTTCAAAAAATAATTACTCGTCATGCAGTCAACAATTTTGATATGCACTTATTGTATTTTTTGCAATATTTTAAGGAAACCATTTTTGTGAAATTTTGATTTGCTTTTTTTTTACTAACCCATATGTAGAAAACATGTGAAAAGTTTGAAGAGATTCAAACAAGCAAACGAAGCATTTTCAAAGCGAGGAAAATTCATGTACGTTTACCTCATTGCATCTTTCAAATATAGTGAAGTAATTATCTGTAAAGAATTTATCTTTAACTATCAATTCTATGTAAAGAAATGCTTACCTTTGTCACATTTTTCTTCAAAATACGGACGTCTGCATTTGCATTTGAACGAACTTCCATCAAAGTAGCAAGTACCTCCGTTTAGACATGGATTATCAGTACAAACATCTATTCATGGAAAGACCCTTTAGTTATTAAACTATTCATATATAAGTTTCAAAATCGTAGGCCTGTTTGCGTGTGTGTATGTGTATGGCACAAATGAATTGTCACTTTAGGAGGATTTTAAAAGTACCAGGATTTAAAATATCCTGCGTTATAAAAGTCGTTTTGAAAGAGATTCATTCGCAAAGCTATCAGCTATCTTAAATTCATGAATACAATTTAAATTCCACGAAAATTTCTGTTTTATTCTTAAATGTAATTTATTTTATTTATATGTAACCTCTTCAGATGAAAGGTACACATATCCGTACCTACGGTTTTAACGAATCTTACTAACAGACGAAAACAATCAATTGTTAAAGGTTATCTTTCGTACAATTTCATGTTTTTCAGTTTCAACACCAGATGGTGATATTTGTAAGTTTTCCCAGCGATTTGCATCGCACTAAGTAACAAGGGTCGACTTGAACAGAAGCCCCAAAAGAGAGCTTTTTCTTTTTAAATTTACATTGGTTATAATAAATTATGGGAAAATCACAAAAATGACTCAAAAAGTTATGAGTAGAATTTAAGGAAACGTAAACACATTATACAACACTTAAGAAGGTACAAAATAGCATAATTAAGAAATCACCATACAATTATAGTGTTACAGAAATTAACATATGTTTACAATGAACGAAAGCATATCTAAAGGTCATAGGAGGGGGATTGAGAGCAGCTATAAGTCATCCTAGAGCGTCCTAAGCATGCTGAATAGGACTAAGGTTTGGTGATCGCGCTGGTCACTGCATGCGCTGAATTATTTCTTGCTCAAAATAAACATCCACGATGTGAGCCTAGTGTGGTCTTGAATTATCATCTTGTGTCATGAAAGCATCACCTATTGCCCTGGAATAAAGACACTCATAATCATCCAGAATATCATTTCTATAGATGCGAGCATTAACCTTTACACGGGAAAATACATGAAAGTCTGAGCGTCTACCCAAAGATACACCCCCAAACACAGACACTGCCCTGATCCGTATGCATCTCTTTCATGGATATGACATGGATGAAAACGAGATCCAGGTTCTTTCCAAATGAAAATACTCCTACTATCGCTTTCGAAGTTAAACCTAGACTCATCCGTAAAGAGAGAAGCCCACAATTAATCTCGCACCCAATGAACATGTTAACGTGCCCACTGCAAACGCTCTCGCCCGTGGTGTGAGGTAAGTGAGACGCAAATAGCTGGCCGCGCGTCTCATAAAGACCACTTTCGTGAAGCCTTCGACGCACGCTTGATCTTGATATCAACCTTCCGGAGTCTACTGCGAAGAAAAATCTGAGTTCTCTCTCCAGTCGGAGTAGCAGTTCTTTTCCTTCGTGCACATAATGACTAATATCGGTTTTTGGAATTCGTGGTAGTGCGTGGCCCTCATTGAAGGAACCCTTTGGATGTTGAATTCGTAGGTTAGAAATTGTTGCCAAAGTCTATGAATCACAGAAGGACTCGAATTCAGTCATCTAGCCGCTTCTATCTGACTTTTTCCTGCCTCTAGTCTCCCAATAGCTCACCATCGCAGTGCTTGATTCAAATGATGCCTGGAGTTCATTGTCACTATTTCGCTTTACAAGATTTCCAATCTCAGACATGCAGCAACAGTAGCTGCCTTGCTCTGAGACATTGCTATGCTCTTGAGCTCCTTGCAAATAACCTTATCCGACTGGATCGTCACTATTTAGAATAATGTAATATTGTTCAGAGAGCTCGTTTTACTTCCAAAATATTAGTTATAGTTATTAGTACATATATTAGTAATTTAGTTTAAATTATGAAATTTGCTATTACGTATAATACTTTCCCCCTATAAGATGAATTCAGAAACCAATGAAACGAATAAACATTACAAAGTCGTCTAAATCTAAGAGCCAGCGTTCATCTGCTACTTTTTGATACGACACAAATCAAAATCTAAAACAAAAGTCGCAACTAAATCATGACTAATTTTTCAGAATATAGATAGTACTACTCGAAAGTTTCTTAAATCAAAGATAAAAACGTAAAGGGAAGTATTAGCTTCCTAGTAGGTCGAAATACAGACGTATTCAACATTGAACTGTATGATTGAAATAAATTGAAAAACTGAAATGGTTCTTACTCTCTTCACATGTTACCCCAGAAAACGGAGCTCTGCATACACAATTGAAGATATGTCCAGATACATGACAAGTTCCACCATTTTTACAACGATCTCCAGTACAAGGATCTAATGTACTAGGGAAAATAATAATCATTATAATACAAGTTGCATAAGAGCAATTATTCATTCTGAAGAACTCAACAGAGAATTTAAAAAAAAAAGGAACACACAAATTACTTGTTGATTCCATTAGTCCATTTAGATTTCATTTCCCCCCATTTTTCTCAGAGACTTCAAAATAATCTCAATTGCCTGTGTATGTGTTAGAGTTAAGGCCCTCGGAGCAAGAACTGTTGAGATTGTGAACCTCCGCAATTGAAGAGAAAGGCACATGAAGTGGCACACCCGATTCTATAAACGTCCAGTCTCTTTACACAGCAGATCTTCAATGGCACCAGGTTTCATATCCGCATATTGACAGTGCTGGCCTCGAGATCATGACCTGACTTTTTAGCTACCCCGGCCACCATATGCAACCCAGATACAATCTATAATACTTTATGTTTCTTATAAAAATAACATGTCAAAAAAATTGTATTCTCAATGTACCCGGATTAAAGATTGGCAATGAAAGATCCCCTTTATTACATTTGAATTTCTTGGAAACAATGAGCTGGAACAGAATGTTACCAAAATTCCATTGCAAGAAGTGAAATCGTAAAAAATTAAATGACACACACACACATACACACGCGCGCGCACACACACAACACACAAATGAATTAACTTTAACATTTTAAATTACAATTCACGTATGTTTATGTCAAACATTGCATGGGCTTTTCATTCCTTAACACTAATATAGTAAATATACACTGCTAGCCACCGTAAATGCAACACCCTGAAGGAAGCACGCAAATAACATGAAATTTACAACATGCATTAACGGAGGTGAGATATGCAAATGATTAGAATTTCAGCGCAGACACACATCACGCACGCCTGTGGCGCCATCTCAAAGCGCTATTTAAGGCTTGGAGATTTCAACAAATTCAAGTTCGGCAATTGTGTTTTTCTTGTTGTTTTTTCAAAAAATGATCAGTTATGTCTCGTAGAAAACAGCGATCAGCTTTTGATCAAGTATCCGAGTTCCTCAGAGGAAGGATAGTGGCCTACCGAGATTGTGGATTATCTTTCAGGGAAATCGGTAGTCGTGTTGGACGAATCCAAACAACTGTAAAGCGGATATGTGACCGTTCGATGAAGGAGGGTACGAAGGATCGATATGGTCAATTGCATCCACCTCAGTGTACCACTTCGCGTGACGACAGGCAAATTTTGCGCATGACAGCGACGAATCGCTCAGTCCCATCACGAACCATAGCACAGCACATTGGGTCTGTAACGCATCATTCAGTCTGCGCGTACCATTCGACGCCGTTTCGAGCAGAGTGGTCTGTCCACAAGACGTCCATTGCTTGGTCTAACCTTGACGCAGAACCACAGACGTCTCCACCGCCAACGGTGCGATGAAAGAAGGATGTGGGAGACAGAATGGAATGAAGTTGTCTTTACCAACGACTCACGCATCTGTCTGCAACACCACGATGGTAGGATTCGAGTCTGGAGACACCGTGGAGAGAGGATACTGAACAGCTGCAATATGCACCGCCACACTAGTCTTGCTCCGGGTATTATGGTTGGGGGCGGTATTGGATATCACTCTTGCACTCCTCTAGTACGCATTGCCAGTACTTAAAACAGCCAGCTCTACATTTCCGAGGTGTTGGAGCCAGTTATCCTTCCTTAACTTCAGGGCTTGGCCACAGCCATATTTCAACAGGAAAACGTGCGACCACACGTGGCACGCGTTGTCCAAAGGTTCTTCTTTACACCAGATTGAATTGCTTCCCTGGCCGGCTCGCTCTCCGCATCTTTCGCCGATAGAAAGCATGTAGTCCATGGTTGCTCAACGATTGACCCAGATTACACCCCCAGCTGCTACACCAGATCAACTTTGGCAACGTGTGGAAGCTGCTTGGTCTGTTGTACGTCAAGAACACATCCAAAGTCTGTTTGAATCAATGCCGAGGCATGTAGTAGCGGTGATTTCCAACAATGGCGGCTACTCTGGCTACTGATTCTGGCAGGAACCACACTTCCCAGAAGTCTATAAATTTAGTCATTCGATGCTTGGTCAACATGTTACCTACAAAACAAATTTTGTTCAAGGTTAGTTCATATACAGTTGTATCCGTTATCACAAATAAAATGCGAATCTAATCAATTTTTTTACATCTAAATTTTAGGAAGTAATGAGTAACCTGTCCTCTAGTATTATCAAAAGGTCTGTAAAATGACCGAATGTTTCGGCTCCAAATTTTTTTCCAGATCATAATTGATACTTTAAAAAAAAAACTAGTCGCACACTTCAAGAATTTTTCATCACAAAAATTACCGAGACACAATGTTAAGAATCACTGATCTATATAAATCTTTAATCTTCTCTAACCAGTGAAATATCCATTTTTAGATACTAATATTAGATTGAGTGAGTGAATATTAACGTCCCATGTTGAGCTTCGCCGTGGTAGTCAAGTGGTCTAGGCATCGTATCGTGGCTAGCATGTCATGAGTTCGATCCCAGTTACACTAAAGACCCGCCGTGTAGGGGCCGGATGCACACGTTCAATCTGCCGAGAGCTCATACGTCCTCCCGTTAGCGTGGTGTGATAGTTAGGAGAGGGGGTGCAAGCTCAGGTGTCGTCCGCGACACTTGACCATGGTTCAAAATTACGCGGACCGTCCCCAAAAGCCCTCGTGTAGCTGAACAGTGGGACGTTAACATCCACTCACTCACTCAACATTAGATTGAGGCTTAATTAATGCAATTTGAAATATCGATTGTGAAAAGATTCAGTAATTTTGAATCAATGTCTAGTAGGGAGGACGACACTAGATTTGTTGCCTCATTACATTAGCTAATGACACCATGTCACTGTAAATGTATAACTATTCCTCAGCATGCTTAACGAAATACTTTTAATTACTTAATTTGACCTATATTGGACACAAAACTGGTTAACGATCGAGGTACTGTGATATTAGAGGTAATTTCATAAAATGATAGTTTTTGCGTAAGTGTGACTTTATTTGTCATAATTAATTTAAAATTTTCACGTTATTTAAGAAGACTTGCGAGCAACTCCACGCTTATATCTAGGCCAGAGATCGACAGAGAGAGAGAGAGACTTGTGGCACACGTGTCACAGATAGCATGTGGTATAATTCTCAGTGACACGCTGCCCTATTCTACAAATTTGTCAATTTTTGAGGGGATGGAAGTTGATAAATTTTTAATGGACCTTATTTGACAAACATCTTCAGAATTATGGAGATTAACGAAAATACAAAAAAATCTGAAAGACAAATTTACAACTATTTTTTGCAAATTATTGAATCTCATTGCTGGTGAGATATAATTGTTTGAAGAGACAAAATTGTATAAGTACTCTCTGCTTTACGCTTTTAGTTCTACATATCTAAAGTAAAAAAGTCTTACCTCCTATGAAAAATATTTCGAGTGCGCAAAGAAATTATTTAACAACTGAATGGCTCAGAAATGTATCAAATTGAAGTCACTAATTATACCTCTGATTTTGCGGTATTAAAGTAAAGTGGTGTAAGCTCTAGGCTCACAATAAACTTTTTATTTAACTATAATGAAGGAAAAATTATATTTTATGCTTATTTCTTATTGTAATTAATATTTTTAAAATATATAAAACACGTAAAATTTTAATTTTTTTAAAATTTTTGTTAGAGAAATAGTTATATTTTATGTTGTTTTCTCTTATGATAAGTATTTTTAAATGATGCAAAATTAATTTATATTAAAACGGTATGCCCTTTTAATTGCCCTGGGTTCACAATTCTTCACGCATAATGAAGATAATCTGATTATTTCAAAAATTTCCTACTAAAATGGCACACCGAATCATATTGGTAGATTGATTTGGCAGGCCACAGCTAAAAGGATTCTGGCCCCTGATCTAGACAGTTTACAAAACTATGCCTTTACTCGCGTTTTGTTCATTCAGTTGCAATCTGTGTATGAAGTTTAAAGAGTGTTTTTTTTTCTATAAATATCTTTTTTCAGAAAAGAGAACGAGAATAGAACCAATGACTCTGCATAAACGAGTATATCCAATTAAAACTCAAATGATTAGATTAAAAAAAATTGGCAGTTATAGAGACTGCCGATAGAAGAGAAAACTTAGAACTTTTAGTATTAAAACTTGAAATTTCATAATGTTTGAATCAATCAATTTGGTTTTCGCATCTATTGACACTCCGAGAAACAACTAAATAGATGTTTAAGTGGTTTTTTATCATTCAAATATATTATACGGGCTGTACAAGATCATGACAAAATATAAATACAATTCAATTGAAATAACAATTAATATACAATCATATTATTTATGAATAGTATTTGTATTTACTTGTACTTGATTTTTAACATTATTTTAATTGTTTGCATCATTGTCATCATTAATTTCAACAATACTTAGACTTTTTGTACTTTCAATTATTTCATTTTGTTCTAAAAAAGATACAATAGGCTTATGGTAACTAAAGTAAGAAAGGAAAATATTTGATTCAAATTTATCTAAGTATCATGTGTAAAAACCACATCGATCGTCGTTTTATATTTTATAGTACTGAGTTTTTGATCATTGGACATATTTAAATTAAGTGTTTAATTCAGAAATTCAATTAGTGGTAGATTTTTATCATCTGCAAAGTTAATATTCTCCACTTAAAATCATCGGTACATTATCATATATATTTTTCGCCAAATCTTTTTTCGAATAATTCAGAACCTTCTTTTGTATAAATCATCAAATTTTCGATTAAAAATTGTTGTATCTGTCTCATAGATTTTCCAGGCGAAATATAAACGGCAACCATTAATATGTATTGCCCATTCTCGGAATTCAACAAGCAATGCACAGTGAACTTTTCACTAAATCCATTCCATTTCACTTATAAGATATGCACAGCACTATACGTCAGCTGCATAGCTACAGATGTACTAATATAAGCATGTCGGTGACGCGAACCTATAAGATTTTCCCCTACCAAAAATTGCCCAACGCCGCTAAAGAAGTTTTCACTTCAATAAATGAAAAGTAGGAGTGTAAATAGTCTAACACAAAGGCTTTTTTGTTCGTTTTTTTGTTTTGTTTCACATGATGTCAAATCAGCAAATTTTGCTTATAACTGTTACTAGCAATTTATATTGATGTAATTTATTTCTCTTAAAATCCGGCGTATAACGCGCATCTACAGTTTAGAGCAGCAGTTTTTAACTTTTAGATATATTCGCTGCGTGTATAACGCCCACACCTCTTTTTTTACGAAGAAACCTGAAATGTACGTAAGCAATGCTCGTATGTTTTGAAGTAATTTTCTCGAGTTATTATTCCAGGTTTTTGAAAAAAGAATATTATACTTCTAGAAATGCATCCTATAAGTTCACATGAAATGTCATTTTGCTTAAATAAACCGTATTTCGATCTATACAGAAGTCTAATTTTTTTCCATGCTTTTTTTTCTTTTCATTTTTAAATATCTCGTTTTATACCCAGCGTATAACGCCCACCCATAAATTTCGATCTTGTTTTTTGTGTTAAAAGTGCGCGTTATACACCGGATTTTACGGTATTCAAATAAGTAAAATAAGACCATCATGTACTATGATCTGATAGAAATTGCATATCATAGCATTTCCAAATATTGTTGAAAATTTAGTATTTCTTTTAAATGAGAAAATTATCTCTTTGAAAGTTACTAAACTAGTGATTTTTTGTGAGGCAGAATCAATAAGGTGGGAGAGTGCAACTTAAAATAGCGGAAAAAATATCTCCTAATCACGCTTGAAAGCTTCAGTTCAACAAGTTGGAAATACAAAGGCTCTCAAAAATGATTCTTTGTTAAAAGATTATAGTAATACATTTTTTGGGGGGAAAAACCTAGTCAATCATTGTAAAGTAGTATTATTATTCAAAGTATATCTAAGATATCAAATATCTTTACATGCGAACATTTTTGTATTAAATCCGTACTATTGGCAGACTTTGACGAATTTTAACCGACCTTTGAAGAATTTCTAGTAGAAAATTATAGCTACGAGTCTGATTGCTGGTTAAAAATGAAATTGTGTTTGCCATAGCTTAATAAATTTTTGGTGCTAAATCGTTGACATAGTGTAAAGCAAATGTATAAAAATTTCGTATCAATAATTTTTTCTGTGCTTCTTCGTTTTTATGGTAACATTCCATTGCTAACTGTAATTTAGTAAAAAAGTATAATTTAAGTTATGTTACTTCAGCATTAATCTTATATAACACGACCATATATTGCTTACTGTAAAGTGAATATTACAAAGAGAAACTCCAAATAATATCAATTAACAATCAATATGAAAATAAATATTAACCAGGGAGAGATCACGCGGAGCACAGACTCACCCCAGGCTCACAAAATCTTTAATTCTGGGAAATCAGTTTGTTTGTTACCAACGATCCCTTGTCAGTATCCTACTATATGACAAACTTCAAGATAACTAGAATGTATTTGTTGCATCTCTCTCTCTTTTTTGGAAACGACAAAAGTTTTTTACAATCTTAAGGTACTTGAGGAGACTGAATTACCCGCGCGAAAACTTTTGTTCCAAAATATTTTTTTATGAATGGTCTACATTTTCCCCCTGAGAACAACTTCAGGCTTTGATTGCTGTGTTGTACGACTTGTTATGGATTATGAATGTAAATGAACAGAATATTAAAAAAAAAGAAATAGGCATTTGCGATCTCTGTTGGATGAAGTTGAAACTTTGGAACAAGAAATTGATCAAGCAAGGTGTTCGAAAGCAAATTGAACTAGGTTCTAGAATTCAATTGTGGGTGCATCTACCAGAGGCTGAGTAACTTTGATCAAATAAGAGCTAGACGTATTTCAAAAAAATTATACGTTTATTCTACTGAGGACGGCACATTACGATACATAAAGATTAAGCATTCGGCTGCCGTCCAAGGGCACATTCAGTTCTGAATATACACTCACTTCCAAAAGTTAATCACAAAGATGTAAAATGCAAAAAAATGAACAAATACTGCTTTGATTGACACAAAATTTGGCAGTAAAGTAGCATATATATTTATACATAAAACAAAATAATTATATGGAAATGAAATCAATATTAAATTTTTGTAAGTTATCAGTTAATATACTGGAAACTTAAACAGAATTATGTATAAAGTGAAAATAAACAGCATAAAATGAAAAAAGGACATTAATAGGGTATGTGATCCCCCCTCATCTGTATGCAAAGTGTACACCTTCTGACCAGGCTTTCAATTAGGTGGTCAACCACCGCAGAATTAAGCAATCGCCATTCTTCTTGTAGAGCAGTTTCCAGCTCAATAAGAGTGGCTGGAGGTAGGAAACGTAAAGATACAGCACAGCCGAGAGCATCTCAAAGATTTTCAGTGGGATTAAGGTCGAACGAATATCTGGCCACGCCATACGCGCAATCCCTTCACTCTTCAGATAGTCATCGACGATGTCAGCTCCATAGAGAGAGAGAAACGTGCATTATCGTACATTAACACAAAAGTAGGGCCAACTGCTGCAGCGTACAATCTCACAATGGGTTCTAGGACTTCATCTCAAAAATGGAAAACCGTCACATAACTCCGTTTAAAGATGTGCAGTTCGGTGCGGTATCCTAATGAAATCCTTGTCCACATTTTAATGCTTCCGCCTCGGAATGCATGATGTTCGATGAATTTTTCGGGCTGATTGCGTGGTTCTTGTTTACGCCATATCCTTATACGCTTGTCATCTGACTCCAGAGCAAATCTTGACTCATCAGTAAACATGACATTGCCCCTGTCAGACACAGTCTAATTGCCATATTCCCAGCACCACTTTAATCGAACCCCTCTTGATTGGACGGATAGAGGAACACAAACGCGAGGTACCCGGGTGTACAGTCTATTCATATGCAATCTTCGGCGTACAGTAGCTGCAGATATAGCCTTACCAATGGACGCTGTAACCATAGATTCCACACGTGTGGAGGTCGCTCTGGGATTCCTCTTAGCTACAATAGCAATATCTCGATCTTCGCGGGGGTTGTAACCCTTGGGCGATCGCCTACAGGCCTTCGGACAATTGTCTGTGTGGTTTGGAATTGTTTACATAAACGTGAAATTACAGAATGAAGAAAGGAGCAGAATCTGTGATCGACTGTCCTGCTTCAATGCGCCCCACAGCACGCCAGCACTCAGAATCTTCTATTCGTTTTCTGGAAGTCATAGAATCACGTATGTCTTGAAAACAAATTGCACGAAAGTTTTAAACACCTTCTATCAGCACTTACAATCAACTTCTGTAACCCTTCATAAATCTGGTTCCTCTTTGCATATTTCTTGACATGAAAGCACAATTAACTGTTTCCTAACATATTTGCATATTTCCATCTACCTCTGCAGCGAATTGCATCATCTTCAATTCTGATTGGCTTCCGGAAATTTGCATTTTCCTCGCCGTGCTTAACTTTTGGAAGTGAGTGTATTCGTCAGCTCGCAGACTGACTGACGTCATAAACAACTCCACCTCGCGGCAGTTTTATTTCGCTTCACTTTACAACACAAGGGAAGAACTTGATGAAATAATGTATATTAATCCTGATAGTGAATGTAAATTTGAAAAGAGCGATGAACATGAAACCTTTGAGTTGAAACAAAGATTTACAAATGTTTCCTGAAGAACTCCACCAAAACAAAAAAAATGAAACCACTACTGTATCACAAGACACATTGCGCCCTGTCAAAAAGACACAAGCCAGAAAAAGTTTAACGTGCTACTTATCGATCATCTAAGGACAATAAATTACAATAATTTGAACAAAATATGACAGTTTCGCCTGCAAATATCATTCCTGTAATGTTAGTTAAAAGTGTGTGTGATTTGTGTACATTATTAAAGTCACGCACACTTGAAATATTTTAATTCAATTTGATCGGAATTTTTCTAAACTTTTAAAAGGAAAACTGAAAAATCGTTAAAAGTATGTAAGTATACTTTCTCTTAATTTATTAGTATAATTTCTCTTTTAGTATTACTCTCTCTTAAGTTATTCGCCGGAATTACAATTTTTATGTTGTACAATAAAAATAACTATAAAAAAAAAGGATTGGGTTGACTCCGTCACTCCATGTGACTATTAACGTTAGCATTGAGTGCTGTCTTCTCCCGACTTTTCCAGGGTCAAGAACAAAAGTGATAAGTAGGTAAATTATGCGT
Organism: Trichonephila clavata; assembly: GCA_019973975.1. NCBI lineage: Eukaryota > Metazoa > Arthropoda > Arachnida > Araneae > Nephilidae > Trichonephila > Trichonephila clavata. The sequence continues at coordinate 19,182 of BMAO01023251.1, read as the reverse complement.
AACTCTTAATATAAAATAACTCTAATATCTACAAGTCAACACACAAGCAATTGTAAATAAGTGTCATTTGAGAGAGAATTTCTGTGTATCTCAAAATACAATTGACAATGGAATAAACCAGGTGAGAAATAAATGGTTCATTTTAGTATGAACAAACTTTCCTCACTTGAATATACGTCCCCAGTTTCAATCACCAGGAATCCGGTTTATTTGAAAACAGGAGCCGGTCTCCTGAATGTTTTCTGGAAAACAACCTGTGGCGGAATCCTTTTCCTCTAATGGATGAGAAGTGAGGTGTGAATGTAATTACGACTCGCACATCTACTGTATTAGGGGTGGGGAGGGAGCTCCCGCATAGTTTGGCTCACAACAGGGGAAGTTAATTACCGATGTGCTGAAAAGAGGTGTGGGGAACGTCGTAGGAATGCTTCAAAAGTGTTTCCACCCTTTTGTTCTTAATAAGTGCTTAGAAATAAGGTAACAGTTTGTGTTTTTCAGCTTTGGAGTGCATTTCTCTCAAACTGCATTTGTCGCAAGCTGCATTCATCTCAGACTGCAAGACACACAAAGAGTGGATCCTTTTATTTGTAATCATACATTGAACCCACACTAAAATGTCTTACCTCAAATACTTATAAATTAATGTTGAATTCGAGTTTTCAAATGTAAAATAAACAAAAATAAGGGAAATTTTTAATTATAATAGATTGTGTGGGTGCTTGGGAAATGTAGAATTTTTAAATAAGTATATAAAAGTGTATATCTATTTTCAAAAATTGCTGATTCAATCAAAATATCCTTCATTTACTTCAATAGACCTTTTCTAAAGAGATTTTACTGCATAAGTATTTGCCTTAAAAATTTTTATACTACCCGAAAGAGAGAGTATCACCAAATCACATTTGATTTTTCTCAATTTCTTATTAAGGTATCCGAACACGTTCGGAGTACTTTTTAACAAAATAGCATACTAAAACATTATAAATGCTCTTTTAGGACTCAATACCAATAAATATTACTACTTAACTATCAAAATGTAAAATAAATTACCTGAATTTTACAAAAATTTCAATTTTAAGTGAAATTTTAGCAATATCTTTAAAAAACTTCAAAGCAGTTAGAGAAAAAAGTTGTAAACATATATTAGTAAAAGTATTACGAAAACAAATTAGATGCATTTATCTAGAAAATGTACTAAAATTTTAATTTTTTATTAAAATTTGAAAATTTTAGAGCTGATTGAGTAAACATTATAAGAAATGTTACATTTTTTATGAGATCATTATTTAAATAACAAGCCATAACTCAAAAAGTATTCATACAATAAGAAATATTTTAGTACATTCTCTAGAAAATAACGCAAATATCAGGCTTAAAAAGTTTTACAGAAATACATTCGTAATATTTTGAGTTATCAGACTCGCCATGATAGATTTTGAGCAATTTAAATGCCCACTTCTGGTAGATCAAAAACCCACTTCCAGTTTTTCTAACTTTATAAAATGGATTGTAACTTGGCCTCTAGGTAGTGTAGAAACAAAACAAAGCATGTTTCGTAAAGTCAAAAGATAGCTCTATTCTATAAAATAAAAAACAAAAACATCTGTCTTGACTGAATTTGGTCATTTTCAACCCGTTCGGATAGCTTAGAGAGTTTGTCAAATGGTCTTTAAGCGCATTCATCATAAAACCATAGTGAACTCGTAGTGGTGCTATTACCGATATCTTTGATATTTAGGTGATTAAAAGAAAGCGTGTAGAAAAAAAATTCCTAAATACATTGCAGACAACGCTATTTAGGATAGATTGAATACTGGAGATGTACAGTGGAATGGGATAAATCATCCATGCACTGCCAAGAATGAACGGTTACATTTTTTTCTTTTTGAAAGGGAGTAGAAATCCAATTTCCTACAGTTATTTTTAACTCATCTACAACAATTCAGGACACAAGTTCACGATCAGGACCATTTAGCAATTGCAGAAATGGTGATATGTTGAGATTGATCGATTGTTTTTTGTTAATATAGCAACAAAGGTTATTGGTGACTGTCCTTTTAATTTCATGTCAATGTTAAGAAACAAGTATGTCACGTGAGCTGGCGGCTAACTCTTCAAACTTTCACAAGTCACATGATCAACCACGTTCTGCATATGTTTTTGTTTAATGAAATTGTGTCTTTCATTATGGTAGTAGTAATAAATTAATATTTTTTATAGTACCAAAATAATAACATATGAAAGGAAAATTTATTATAACTGTTTCTAATCATATTAAAAAAACTGTGGATGAAAGCTCATGAATTGTTTTTATTGTACTTTTAACAAAATAACAATAACAGTAACAGAGTATAAAAAAGGAAGAAATATTATATAATTTTATTTAGTTGGGGGCAAATAAGTAAATCATATTCGTTTTATCAGCATAAAACAACAATACGTGTTTTACATTACTGATATTCGTCAAATATAACAGAAGGAAAAAAATTAAATATCATCACTTTAATGGAGTCACATTAGGAAACGAAATCCATAATACATCTGCTAAATGTATTTAAAAACGAATATTTGGTAATAACTGCGCGCGCGCTAAATAAACATTAATAACGTTTCACTGGAAAACATATTACCAATTAATTCTCAAATTATGATAAAATAAATACGTTATCAAATATTTATCTTAAGAAAATTTTCAGATTTAAGAACAAATAATATAAACCAATTGTCTTAATTTATTTAATATACGAAATATACTTCATTTATTTTTTTTCTTGATAGAGATTTAACGTTCGTTTTAAAATGTATGTACATAGAAATTCTAAAATCATGGGACTATTAAGGTTGAAATGAGTCTTAATAGAAAAACGTATGTTTTACTTGCAACTTCACCACAAAAGGAAGTTCTTAAAAAATTTTACAATAACCTCTGGAAAATAGGATCGCCGACATTAATAACAAATTTGACAGTTCAATTGTCACAGATGCCACGCAGTGTTATCTGTAGATGACCATAGTTTACCAATTCCGAAGCAGACCATTTGAAACAGGGTTTCAAGTCGTATTAAGAGTCTTTATAATCTAAGAACTTCTAAAAATATAATGATGTATTATACGTATGTCAGCGATTACTTGGATGCTACATTTAGGGGGCAATATACTAGACGTGGAGGGCCTATTTGATAGACAAATTTATCAAGCCTCGTTTATTTCTTATGACAGTATTTGAAGACTCTCATTTACGATATTCCTCCAGGCTTTATTGTGGAACGCGTCACTCAACAATCCATATAGACCATATGCGAGAAATGTCTATCTGTTTACAACTTTTTTCTCCAATCTATATTAATTCACACTGTCGAACTTGTATTCTTTTTTGGGGGGGAGTCACTATTTAAAGAATGGGAACCATTGCTGTAATAAAGAATAATGCGATGATATTGAAAAAAAAACAGGGTTTTTTTTGTCATGTTTTTCGTGTTTGTGCATCTTTGTCCGCAAGACTTTAAAACAGTGTTTCTCAAAGTTTAAATATTTGCGACCCAATATGGAATCATAATTTTCATCGTGCCCTCTTTCATACAATAACATTGTATTTAATTCAATAATACTATACGTTGACGCTAAAGCTACAATATGACTTTAACCATTTAAGTGTCTCCGGCATATATAAACGTCTCACTCAGCCAAAGTGTGAATTAATCTGGACGTATAAATACGTCTTTCCGGAATATGATCTTTTCTATGCAATGTTATCCATAACATTATTTTCAATGATTTTGAATGCAATAAAAGGACCTTGACAGTTTTTGTGAAGAATTTACTTTTTTCGAAGATTTGATAATTTATTCATTTCTCGGTGGCATAGGGGAGCGAATCGCGTAATTTTAATCCTCAGTTAAGGGATTAATTATCAAGATAAGTGAATATAGTTTTAAAAATGAAAAGCCCATGGGGCCATTTGTAATTATTAAGGTTTTTTTTAACTTAGTATTGTTAAACTAATTGTAAAATACATTGCGCAGTACGGATACATTTATATAAGTTTGTTATATCAGTGTAAATGCGTATTTTGTTTTTTTATTATGTCAAAATGTATTTTATTTGTTTACTTTCAGTAAATTAATAATTTTTTAAGCAACCTTTTGTTTTCGACTTTTTAATACGCTCGTGGCCCCTTGTAGAGTTATCAAGCTTCCTAGAGAGGCGAGCCCTACAGATTGAAAAACGCCACTTTCGAGCCATTCTGTATGTAATAAAGCACTATTAAATCCTGAATTAAGTTTAAAAAGGAACTGCAATATAAAATTGTCAGGTTTAAAAACCTTTTGATAGTAATTCTTGATTCTAATTCCACAATTCTAACCCATAGCTTCATAGACGTGATGCATTCCATTCAGCACAAGAAAAATTAATGATACCTTTTTAACTTAGTAGAAATATATTATTGAAATTATGTACTGAAACTAATTAACAAGTTGATGCTATTAGAAATTTGAGATATACTCACTTTTTTTATTTTACTTCATCTAATTCCCGTTTTCCTTCCAAGAAAATGATTGCAAACGTGTTTTTTCAACACGTTAGTCACACTGAAAAATGGTAACATCTCTAATAGAACTCGGTTAAGATTTTTTAAAGAAGGATATATTGATTATAGATTTTCAACAAACCTAGTTTATAATTCATCACTATTTAAATATCACTAACCCTTTTGATTTATTTGTTTTTCTCCTAAGAATTTCTTTTAGTATTAAAAGATTGCCTATTTTTTTGTAGATATTTTATATATGATATACGTTTTCCATTTATTTTTAAAGTTATTTCTATTTCTCATTTAGACTTCGTTAGCTTATATCTGATGGAAGGATACTGTGACCAAGAACCATTTGAAATCCAAGAAATAATACACCTTAACAATGGCAAGTAAGTCGAAGAGATCTTGGCTACAAATTTAGTCATCAAGTCGCCAAATTTGGTGACAAACATGTGTGTCTCAACAAAACTTAAGTAGATTTTAATATGATTATTTGCTGAAGAAATATTTGTTTGGGATGCTCTTATGAGTCTCTTCCCTGTCTATATAAGAACGATGCAGAGAAAAACGTTTTACAGAGACTGTACATCTAATTGTTTGATGCTATTATATGTGTGATCATGGATTTGAAGTATACTGTGTTCACAATATTTGTGGGATTTTTGAATCTGTGCTATTGTGTATTTATACACGGGTGTTTGAGAAAATATATATATTGTAATTGCGAGAGTTCCAGAATACATTGAGATTTACTCCTTAAGAATCTGCCCGTTAATCGCGCTGAAATTTCCTGTGTTTAAAAGGAGGTCAACCACGTAAAAATATGTTACCAGTAACCAAAACTTACTCGCAAGAATCCTTAGAGCGATTATTGGATTAGAAAAAACCGTCTCCATTATATACTACCGAGCAATAAAATCCTTCAACTATTGACAAAACAACTCGAAGTGAACACTTACAATATTTCCAGCTTGTTTTTTCCATATTCCCAAAGGCGAATGGAACCTCTAAATTCGAGGAGTGTAAAGTTCCAAATGGAGACGGAAAGATGGAGAGGAGAGTTTGAGTCGTTGTAAGACAAACAGCCAGAAGACTTGAGTCCCCAGCGAAATTAAACTGTCCTCTGATTTCATTTTTTGAGGCCTCACGAGTCAATATTTTACTATGAGGATTGTCGACCACAAGGGAGGGTGGAATGGAGAAAGGGGAAAGTGTTTCATCCAAGAGAAATGTAATTGTATAAGTAACTGAAGCAAATCAGATCATTCCTTTGTTCGGAATCTTTTGAATTTTCGAAACGAAATCAGCTTTTCCAATATTTTTCAGCAAACGATTGTATGGATATGAAGAAAATTGAGAAGGTGTTAGGATTTATAATATTCTGATACCTTTGAATTCAAGCGTTCGATAACAGTTTACGTCATGGAAATGTTAAATTAGAACACGAATGGAAATGAGAATTGCTTATAAATTTTATTGCACCTATCCCTCTACTTATCTGACATTCTTTGACGCTGATTTCTTTTGTATCATTTAAGTTATCAGAAACTAAAATCCGTGTTATTTTCCATTTAGTATATTATACAATTTTAAAAAATCATGTTTATTTATATTAATAAAAATCAGTTTAATTTCTTTGAAATGTATCTAAGAGTTTGAAAATTATAAATTAAATATTTAGCAGTTATAAATTCGATCATTTTTTCTTACTACAAAAGAAAAATAATCATAACAAAAACAACTACATTTTATTGTAATTTTGAGGATAACTACTTTTATTAGAATCATTTCATTTTCATCTAAATAATTAATGAATGTATTGTAAAACTCATTAATATCCCGTGTTTTAAATGAACTTCTATCGGTTTTTATAAGTGACTAAATAATTTGCCCTTATATGAAAGGTAAAAATTAATGCTAGTTGAAAATGTTTATGCAAAATTATGGTATATCCAAGCTAAGAAAAAATGCCCTTAATCATGATAAACAGCATAAGAATATTCAAGAAATTGATACAAATGACGAATACTTTTGTTCATAACATAAAAAGGTAAGGCATATACAATAAAATAAGCAAACGCAATAAAAAATATTTTCATTTTATTCTTAAATACTGATTTAAATACGAGTGCATTAAATCTTAAGGAACTAAAAAATAAGTTGAAAATGAGTATATAATTAACTTTTTTTTGTTTTAACACAGAATAAATAATCTGCAATTTTCATCTCCTCTGTATACAAGCAGGAAGCTAAATAAATAATTCCGAAATCCAATTGCCACAAGTTTCTCACTAATTTCCTAAAACCAGATCCTTTATCTTTCAGGGTCATTCTAACACATTCTGATCACCCATTTCTTAACATGTCATGAAACACATTTATGTTTTTTATCAATTTTGCTTTGGCTAATCTCTGCTAGAGATTATTTCTGATAACGACTTTCGAATCCAGTATGAAAAGTTTTTACAAATGCTGTAAATTACTTAAAAAGAGGCGGTATGGTGTCAAAATAATTTTTAAGTTCGGTTGTTATGAAATGTGTGAACCATGTTAGGAAACTCGACTTTGGATATTTGTGGTCATGTAGATTCCAAAAAAATCATATTCGTACAGATTAATCCATTTTGTTTAAATATTTATAATTTTATTTTCTTTCTTTTGACTTATGAAATTCTACGTTTTCATGAGTGATGCCCCGGCTCTTCGAGAAACACAGTTTGAAGACCACTGCTGTAAAGTACTCTTCTGGTAAATTAATTGGATGCAATAAAATTTCACCGTTGAAACACGACCGAATTGGTGACTTTCCGGTTTGTTAATCGTTTGAACTTTTTTCTGATTAACTTTTTCGAGTCTGACGATACTTAGTTTTATTGATAGTAAGCAATGAAATTTGGTGACCTATTTTAAAAGCTGTCAGAAAAATTGCGAAAATTGCTGACATACACCCTACACTTTATTTTCCTTCTAAGACTATTATTAGTCACCATGAGGCTGACAGTTCTAACTATAAATTAGGTTATCGTACCTAATTATATTTTTAACAAATGTGGTCCAACATGTGTTATGCCAGCGTAAATATTTATTTCTGGTGGTTAATGGTGCCAATTAACCACCAAAATTAACCAGTGTTATTAATTGGTGGCATTGCTAAATCAATCAATATATCCTTCCACAAATTAATCCAATTCAACACATCATCCAATCCAGCTCACACTAATCCTATGCATATTTTAGAAACATAGCCCCTTAGAGGCAGCAAAATTTCTTCACAAAATTTTATAGTAAACAACTTCATGGTTAATATGTTTTTTATTTACTTTTTCAAAATTATCGCTGTAAAACCCAATACATGATATCAAACCAATTGGCGACATTAGAGACAGTAAGATAACCGAAATCTGTGTTCTCAGGCAATCTATTACGTCACATTAAAAGTAGATAAACGCAGCTTATTATTGCTTTACCTTCGCCTTTCTTGCTTCCTTCTTTTTAATTTTTTTTCATATCAATGTCGTTGCCAACAAGTTTTTGATTAATGCCCACCTACTGACGTTGAAACCAATATCTCGCGATTCTAGCGAGAAAAAAAATCATGTGTGTCTATTTTTTTAGTAGCATTTCTTTTCCTTGTTCTTCATTCCCTTTTCATTAAAGACAGGGTTTTTTTTCTCCTTTGACTCCATGTCACCGTTTATTCAATGTTTATTAAAATTCTGGGCACCCTGTTTGCTTTACATGAAAAAAAGATTACTGCGTCCACCTTTTTTTAAATATATATGCCACGGCATGTGTCTAGCGTTCTTATTAATAGATTTTAATCATTCTCGCTTTTTCAACCTTGAGCAAAATTAATTATTTCTCAGGGTTGTGTTGTTCCGGTAAACACGCCGTAAATTAATGTCCCTTAAAAGCCCCAACTTGACATTTTCTCTGAAACCATAAATAATATAAAAACGAGCCCTTGACAACATGTTGCAATTTTATCGAAATGGTTAATTTTGTTCTTTTTCGTGTTTTCTAAAGGACTACCTTTGTGTCATTTTATTCATTTTCATTCCATAAATTCAGTATAACAGCAATTATTTGAATAAATGTTACAGATGTTTAATTGCTTTTTTTACTTCTAACCCGCTACGAAGCTTGCATGAAATTTCACCAACACCAGATTCTTCATTTTGGATTATACAAAGCAAGAACACAAAGCACTTAAATAATATAAAAATAAGCCTTTTCCCAAAAAATGAAAGAAAGCATTGAAATAAAGATAAAATCTTAGTTCAGTCATCAGGTTAAAGACGGAAAAATTAATGCTGCCAAATGCCATTTTTCAGTTTAGATCTCATGAATTGTGTCGTAAAAGTTACAGTAGTAAACTTATTCACCAAGGTACAAACAGAAAAAGTTTTCTAAGAATTCATTCAATATCAAACTTTTTCTTAGTAAATTAAAAACTTGAACAGAAGAAATAAATAAATCAAACCCTTTTCTGATAGGTATAATCCTTTTGGTCTCCAGGTTAAAACCAAGCAAAATAATAAATATTATTAAGTTTTCTTTAGATTTTAAAGCTACACACTATCATATTTCAAAAAAAAAATTTTGGAGGCATTAACAGTAAAAGTAATCCATACTTTATATTAAGATTATATTTTTAAGTTGATTCTGAAAGCAAAAATTGATCTTTACCAGCCATTATATTACGATTTTAAAAAAATTATGAATTTTTGAAGTTTTTTCAAATTTTCATAAAATGCTCATTTTTAAAATTTTTAGCCATTTTAAGGGAGTTATGTTTCTTAGATAATTACAAAAATTATTTATTATGGATTTGGAAATGTGTTCTCTTGTTGAATTTTAAAATTTATTTTACTAGTTAAAACTAGATAAAAACATAAAATTTTGTAAAATATTAAATTTAGCACTTTTTTTTTTGAAAAATAATTAGCAAACTCAGACATAAATAAATACGAACTGTTTTAGAACATACGTTTGGGAGTATATGCAAAAAACTTCAAGACTCTTGACTTCTTGAGCATAAAAAAAGCCTTAGTGCACCTCTTAAAATCTTAGAAAGCACTTATATCTTCGAAATTAAAAGTCAGAAAAACGCATTTAATGCCCTTAAAGATCAAATTTTTAATATGTTATTTCTTAATTTTGTTTCAACATTAAAACTCTATTTAAATTAAATATGGCTGTTTTTTTAATTTAAAATATAGTTGGCATAATAATTATAGCATTTCTTACAACGGCAAGTTATTCAGCTTAATCTTAATTTATATTTTCACAAAAGTTTTGAAACACTAAGTATTTATTTACACAATAAAAATACTACTAACTTAAGCTAAAACTCTTCAGATTTGTACATAAAATTTAATTATTTTTTTTAGTTTTAATTTGGGGCAGTTTAGCAAATTTAAATATTTATTGCATGACTTTAAAATACTCTAATTAGTAGTACAGTGTGTGTACTATAATGGAGTTCAGTACATGTTTGAAATAATCTCTCTCAGTTTTAACTGCAATACTTGCATTCAGAATACTTTAATTAAGAAGTCTAATTGCAGTATTAGCTGAAGTCTGATTTTTTGGTATATTATTTTCAGTAGTATATATATATATATATATATATTCCATTACTTCCAAATATTATTTCCCATAGCAGCCTGAGAATGATTTAGCCGTGACATTATCTCAACTGGAAAAAATTGATGATAAAGCTTCTATGTTATATAAACTATTTTTATACCAAAAATTGGCCTTAAAGTCCATTTGAATTTAGTAACTATGCGAACTCAAAAAACTCAAAACAAAATCATGCAGAGATGATTTTAGTAATGAAAGTTGAAATTTAATAACCCTTATACACTGAAAGAAATGGTTGTACTCAAAAATATTTTTAATTACTTCAATTTCAGAGTGAAAAAAATGCTTTAAAATGAAACCGCAACTAAAACCTAAGCTCAGAAAACTTCAAATATCTGAAAAACTAATTTGTGCTATAAGATTTAAAATTTGGCGGGACCCTGCACAATGGCATGGTCTACAAGAAAATGAGAAAAAATAATCGGTATATTTGAGATATGAAGGGTACTGTGCAGCCTTAAAAGAATAGTCGAGTTCATAAAACCAAGAGAAAGAGAGAGTAGTTTTATCTATAACAAACATTACATAAATGGGGGAGTAAATATAAAAAAAATTCAAGGTAACAAATCCCAACAATGAAAATATTCCGACATCAGATGTCAGTCCAAAAAATTGGTTATAAAACATTATCTTACTGGAACCACTATTGTTCGCTTTCTTAAACCACGCTCAGCTGCAAACAATTTTTAAACAGTTTATTAGTTTTTATCCGTACCGGTGTAATACTTGATCAAACTGCACTATGCATTCGTTATTTTACTGAGAAAATGCATGAGATTTACCCTTTTTTCGGAGCGGTGAAAAATTGCACAGAACAAAAAGTGTGCATATTCACCATCACCATATATAATATTCTGCCATTTTCCCTTAAAGATATGAACCCTGAAAAATGAGAGATTCATAATGAATGTATTGTTGAAAGCGGTTTCCTCATGATTAAGATCATCAAAGAAAATTCGGCTAAAAAGTTGATTAACTCACGAAACAGGGGATAACAAAAAGACGCCACATCACATCAGAAGAATATGAAGGGTGGAGTAAAAACCTTCAAAATAAAGCACCATTACTATTTTAAGAGTGATTATGGCTATATAAAATTTCGAGGTTTGCGACGGAGGATAACGCCAAGTCAATTGCCTGAACAGGAGCACTTCACGACCAAAGAAATCACAGACTATCAAACTTAAAACAGTAGAAAAGGTATCCGACTACTTTAAAACTGTGAATTTTGCCAAAAGTTGGAAAAAAATTTGTGATTTTACTTTATTTGCCATCTTATTAGCTTTATAAAAATACCAAGTTTATCATTTTCCGTTTAGTAGAACAAAAACTACAAGTGTTTTAGTAAAAGCAGATGCCCACTATACTTTAAGCAAGACGTCATACTTTAAAACGTGTTTTACTAGAAATGGGATTTTTTGAAATTGAAAAAAATCAAACGGGGTCAGCGATTGCTAAAAAAGTTTTGAACATAATTAACTGAAATTTTTTCTGTAAGTTCTGTATAATAGTAGAATTGTTTTAACCTTCAGATTTATCAATCACTGTTTTATTACAAAATTTACAGTCCCTTATGTGAATGTAATCACTGTTTTTTTAAGCATTTTCGTATAGTAACTGAAATAAAGTGTTCTAGTTCTTGAAAAAAATAAAATATCACTTATCCTGAAGGTCATTTCAAAATTGAATAACATAGCAACACATTAAATTGAAAAAATTGAAAATTTGTTCATAAACCTTTGGTGCAGAATGGGGCGCGTTTATACTATTTTTTGTCAATTTTTACCTATTTTCTCCCATTTTAATAATAATAATTTCCTTTTCTCTTCTAAATTTTAGTACATTTTTCTTAAAACGCACTAAACAAATCTAAAACTAACAAAAATTCCCCATATCTCCTTTTTTTAAAATAAAGTTGTGGCAACCAGTCGGATACCTTAAATTTATCATTTGTTTAACCAAATGATAAATATAACATTCTACTGTCTACAACAATATTCCAACTAATCATTACCTTTACATTCTAATATATACTTAAGAATCCTTCTTGGGATGAAGCTCCAAAATCGAAGATGGCTCACGCATTTCTGAAAGCCCGTATAGAGTCTATTGATATTTAACGTTATCTTACACAGCCCACTTTTTATCTACTTTCACAGTTTATTTCAAGGATTTATAGAAATAGGAAAACAAATATTTGCTTATAATAGTTGTTGCTGTAACAAATATATGTTACTACAACAAGTTAATTTTAAACAATCATGCGATCAGAGTGTGTGATGTGATGGCTGTTAGGTAAAAGGTGAAGGTCTCGGATGTTTGAATACAATTGGATTGATTGCCTACTATGGGCATGTTCTGACTCTTACCATAAATTTCCGAAACCACTGATAGCATGCGCTTTCACCCTATAAACTTTTGCATAGTATAGCATGTTATACAGCTGCAGTATAACAAAAAACTTTGTCAAATTCACACATCAAACATAGGTTTTACTTGCTGCCATTGTAGACTATCCGTGTTTCATTGAAATGTCAAAGAATCAGAAGCACTGTAAATTTATTGGTTGAGTACACACTCATGTTTTTTTATCAAAAAACAAGTCGCATCGCAACGTCAACTAAAATGAAAATTTACATTCCTAAAAATGGATAGCACCTTTGCATATTTCTATATCTAGAGTATATATATATATCAAGGAATTTATTGCAAAACAAATGACACTTTTATTCTAGTTTCAAGTTAAGAGAGGAAATAAAGACAAATATTTATTACATAAGGAGTATTGACACAAATAGGAAACAAGATATCAATCATTGGCATGGCCAAGTAATTTTAGCGCGTTTTTCACATGCTGTATTTTACAATAATGCAACTAATGAACTTTTTACTAACATAAAGTAGTACTGTACCACACCTCTAAATGTACTACTATTGACTTGAAAAGAAATAATGACACAAATCTGTATCAGCGCTTTAAAAAATCAAAACTAGAGAAATTCAGGAAAATTTGTAGGAAAATTCGGGAAAACTATGGTAAAATTTAAATAAGATTCGGCTCATCTAGGGCCCAAATGCGACCAAATGCCGAAAACCCGAGGTCAATGGGTTGCTTATTGGCTGAGAAAAAGGTACGACAAAATATGGAACGAAGACGAAAACGAAATTTGCGTCCTAATAGCGCTTTTGTTCCAATTCGTGAAAAACGCGCTAAAAATAGATAAATAGGGAAGTCACTAGTGCTGTGAATATTCTTTGAAGGTTTAAAAAGTATTCAATGGGTGTATCGTTCATAAATTTCATGCTTACCTAGCAATTTAAACACCTGAGAGGTTTCTGGACTTCAATTCATTTAATTTTCAATAACATTGGGCTGAGAAGAAACACAAGTGATTGTGACGATGCTACAAGACAGATCTTTAGTAATATTAGGGCTCGAACGGATGATTAAATGGCCACAATTACAGCCACGAGTTCACAACTATGATTATTTGATTTGCTCGGCCACACAATAATATCGAAGTAACTGAATATTTATTATCGCATGCTTGTGTAATAACATTTCTGACATATAAAAAGAGCTGGTCATTAATTATCACTACGTATTCTAAAAAAGTGGAAATCCTCAAGGTGCAACAGTTTGCATTGTTAGAAGCGTTGAAAAGAGGGAATACAAGCGGGGGAATTCCCCAGATAAGAGATAATTTTCAACAAATCGTTTCCGATTCTTCACCTATTTACGTAGTCTCAATCGATGAGAGGAGGGGGAAGGGTAGAGTTAAAGGACTTTGTTTCTGTTCGATGCCCGCCCTTCCCTACTCATTAAGAGATCACCTCCCCCCCACCATATATCACAGAAAAACAAAATAAACAATGCATTCAGGATAAAGGTTAAGGTAAGGATGGCTTCAACTCTTTCCAAGCTCCCCCCCCCTCTTTTTTACTTTGAGGGGGTGTTCTTTGTTACGCTGATTACTTTCCAATTATCAGTCAGGAAATATTTACATAAGAAATGGTATGGTTTAATTATCCAAGTAAGTCTTAAAGCCCTTACAAAGTCAATTGTTTTTTCCCTTTGAGTAAATCTACCAGAGCTACACGAAGATTGATTTTTTAAATTCTTAAATTCCACGGGTGTGACACCTAAGCCGGTACTTTACAATATGTTTTTTATCTCATTATATAAAGAACGTTTGGCTAAAAGAGATTTAAAAAGAAAACCAGATATAAAAGTAATTTAGAGAATACAGACCGTGGTCTGTGTGCGTGCGTGTACTTAAGTGTATGTGCGTGCGTGCGTGCGTGCGTGCGTGCGTGCGTGTGTGTGTGTGTGATAATTTGGATCCAAAAGTTTAAGAAACATATGTATGTTTAACAAGATAAAATTAAATTTATATTGATAAAATGACTATTATGTCTTTAAAAAGTTACATTTTATGAATACTTTCCCACATAAATGTGTAACTGATTAAATGAATAATTATTAACGTCGCACTCTGAAGCAACCTAGTGGTCATCGTAACCAAGTAGTCAAGGTTACGGACTCATGGCTGACATATCAAGAGTTCGAATCTAGTACCGCTGAGGACCCACCATGTAAAGAGGGCTAATGCATTTTAAATAAGTTGCAGCTAAACGTTCTTCCTTTGGTGAGGTAGGGTACTCAGGAGAGGAACTCGCTAACTCAGGTGAAGTCTTCGTATCTTGATTAAATTTACGAGGTTCGTCGCCATTTACTTGTTGCTTTTATTGGTGACAATAATATAACTCTCACTCACCGAAGTAACCTAGAGTTATTGACGACAAACCTCGTAATTTGGAAGTGAGATGAAGTGATTAGTACGGCACCTGAGCTGGCTTCTCACTCCGTAATTTTCTACACCATGCCAACGTGAGGAAATTCAACTCCAAAAGGTATAAAGTGCATCAGCACTTTGACACTGTAAACCTAGCCATTGCGTGAGAATGCTGTTAATTATGTTCAATTCAGTTAATTATGATCAAAATCGTTTTAGCAATCTCTGATCCGTTTGATTATTTTCAAAAAATCACATTTCGAGGAAACGCGTTTTAATGTATGACATCTTGATTAAGGTATATAATGGGCATCTGCTTCTACTAAAACGCATGTAGTTCTTGCTCTAGTGAGCAGAAAATGATAAACGTGGTATTTTTATAAAGCTAAGAAGGCCCATAGGGTAATCGGATACTTTAAATAAATACAACGATCAGTTAAACGCTGGGATGAGCTTCGACCATCCTACCGATCAAATAGGGGAAGGTCGAAGAGAATTTTTTCTTTGCAATTCTGCACGAACAAACACAAATGTAGGTAAGAGAAAATCATTTGACGTCTTCGTATTTTTAACTGCTTAACATTTTTTATTACATATTCATATCTCACTAAGAAACAACCAAAGGGTGAGGACAGAACCCTGTAACTTAAAATTACGATCACGTGATGGGAACTATTCCTGAACTAGCACTCACACTACGCGAACATCCACACCATACAACGTGAGGACTTTGAACCTGGAAAGATTTAACATGCATCAGCCCTTGTGCATGGCGAGTCTTTAGTGACTTCAGCAATTAAAATCACTTCTCGGCAGCCACAGCAACGATAAAAGTTATAACTGCCACTCATTATGCTTGAAACGAAATCTTAATATAATTGGATCAGCTTAGTTTAATCTTTTAAGATAAGAAAATTTTCACACTTGCGTTAATAGAGCAAATTTTCTCAGAAAGACATGATTCAATACACTATTTTTGCAACTAAGAGAATTTTAATCAGTTTTTTGAATCCTGTGTTCATTGTAAACGTATATTGAAGTTTTACTGTTTAACTCACAATAAAGGATGTTTTAAAAAAATTTTAATGCACTTTTGATCAATTAATGTGAGTATATTTCAAATTAACTAATATATGAGTTTTTAAAAATAATATATTTAACAATTATTTCAATACTGGCCGTAATTTGAACTATTACATAGCTATATATATATATATATATATATATACACTAGCAAGAAAAAGTCTGCGTTCACCCATAACAAATCATACAACAAAGCTAAAATTTAATAGAAATGTAATTTTTTTTCCAACAAAGTTTCATGAATTTTTTTACTACTATTAAAATATTGAGCATGCAAGAATTCGTTAATATTAAAATAAAATTACGTAAAATAATAGAAGTTTTGTAGTAAAGCACACGAATCGTAGGCAGAAAAGGTCTGCGTTCACTATTTGCATATTCTTGAATCCTGGAATTTTTATCAACAGGCATTATAGGTTAACAGAATTTTTGCATTCGGTTATCATGTAAAATTGCTTAAAAAAAGTTGTAACGCAATATTTTTTTTGTGTTTTTGTGAGATACGAAGCAATTCAAGGACATGGAAAATAAAAGGAAGGGAATTAATATCAGTGAGCTTAAAATCATTGTGAAAATGTGGAAAGATGGAAAAGGATGTCGGGATATTACCAGATCCGTTAGATGGTAGTATTCATCTATCCATGGTATTATTTATAACTTTAAATCTACAGAAGTTTACACATCTAAACCTCGTTCAGTTCATCCATTTAAACTCACAATCAGAGAAAAAGGAAATATGATATATAGTGAAAAAAAAATCCGCGTTTGACTGCAACCCAAAT
This sequence comes from Trichonephila clavata, assembly GCA_019973975.1. Classification (NCBI taxonomy): domain Eukaryota; kingdom Metazoa; phylum Arthropoda; class Arachnida; order Araneae; family Nephilidae; genus Trichonephila; species Trichonephila clavata. Next base: position 2,338 of record BMAO01023251.1, on the reverse strand, counting down.
AGAACCAGATATTCACGAGAAGTTAAAGGAAAACATTTGTGCGGACATTGCAAAAAAAATCTTGAAAAAAGGCCAGATACTGTAGTCCAGTGGCTCACAAAAAGTCTTAGATTTCAAAGACCAACGGATAACTTTTTCAAAAGAGCATATACATAAGCCTCCAGAGTTCTGAAGAACTGTAATATTCTCTGAGAGAGCAAATTTTGTATTTTTGGCATAAAAGTTCGTAAATTGGTATTCAGAAAACTTTGTACAAGTGCTTCAAATGGAGTATTTAGTACCAATGGTACAGTACGGTGCGGTGGAGTTATAGTGTGAGGTTGCATAGCGAGAAACGATGTTAGCAAGTTGGAGGATATCGAATAAATTATTAACAAATATAATTATCTTGAAATCCTTAAACACTTTAAATAAAAGAGCCACCAATCTCGGCTTCGGATCGTCGGTTCGTTTCCAACACGACAACAATCCTAAGCATACCACTGAGATTGTGAAGCTTTAATTCTTGAACAATGCCCCAAATCAATTGCACATGCCCCCCCCCAGTCACCTGATTTGAATCCTACAGAACACCTATGGGATATGTTGGAGCCTAGGATTCATCAACACTATATATCTAGCAAGGATATGTTGAAGAGATGTCAAATAAATAATGTTAAAAGATAAGCACTGAAGAAACCACTATACTAAATAATTCAATGCCGAAATGACTTTAGGAGGTTCTCAAAAGACAGGGTTATCCCAACCAGCTATTAAATAGCTCATTATCCATTTTAAATAATTTTCATAGTTACTACTAAAACAGTGAACGCAGACTTTTTCTACTTGGTTTTTGTTAGTATCGCTACAAACCTGTCTTTATTTTAAAAGCTAGGAAAGCAAACCAAGTTTACTTTAGTTATTCCCAAAACTTGAAATGAACTATATAAATATAATTTTTAAAAAGCTTCAAATTCCAGTTTTTAAACAGTTCCCTTTGTTTACGTAAGCAATAGTACGTGAACGCAGACTTTTTCTAGCAAGTGTATATAGGAAAACAATCAACTTCTCATGTAGTAATACTTATAAATTTTTCTGTAGGAATAAATGTGTGTTTTGACCCTACTTTAAAATGAATCCGCAGTTTTACTTTAGAAATTTTTTCAAGTTGAAGGCGAAGGGAACAGAACCTTACTATGCAACATAATTTTAAAAAAATGCAGAGACATACTGATTTCTTTTATTGATATGTAACAGTTTCAAAAAATTTGTATTTCATTCGGAAAAATAACTTTTACATGTTAAAGTAAGAAAGTGCTGTCATCTATCGGTAATACGAGCAACTTTATGACTGGACACGAAAAACATTTATTTAGGATATCCACTAATAGATGACGCCACAACTATAAGAGTACTCAAGATATGTAAAATGCAAACAGGATTTCATTATTGTAACAAATTTTTAAAGTGTATATGTTACCGTTTTGTGAAAATTCCATTATTTCATAGAATAACTAGGTAATTCATGAAATAACTACATACTTTGGTCAACAAAAAAAAAATTTTTACGTGAAAATATTGAAAGCTATTTTCTTATTTTTCTTTATATATATGGTTTTAGATCAACTTTTTCTTTGTCAGTATTTATTCATTCATTAAATTTAATTATTCTAATAAAATAGTATATTGAAAAACAAAATCACATTCTCAGAAATTAGGTATCCTATGCGCTACAGGAATTACAACAATCAATATTCCTTTCTACATATGCTGTTGGACTATTATTTTTGTTTGTTACTTTTTATTCGTTTTTTTTTTTTATAAATGAATAAAAAAATTTGAAAAAACTATTCACTTCAAGTGTTTTCCCCTACAAGTTCAAAAAATGTATTCGACTTTGAATGGATGAATAGAAAGTATGTTATTAACGATTAAAAATTTGAACAAGATATGTGAACTAATAGTAGAAATTGAGTAATAAACAGTCTAATCCAAAGTGTCAACACAGCAATCCATGCTCTAATAAATAATGAAAAGTAAAAAAAGGTATATCTCATAAAATTTAAATTAATATTCCCTTGCATTCTTGCTTAAAACAGTTTACAGTGTTTTTATGAAGCAACAGTTTTTATTCCCAGCATGTATTTTGTGGATAGTTAAATATAATTGATTTTTGTAGCATACTCATTTTTCCCCTTTCTAATTAACTAATGTAGCATTATGAGAAATAATAAATTACATTATCTGCTTTCCCTTAATATTTATCCGCAAAAGAGAAAATGTATTTTTTGATAGATTTTATGATCATTTAATTTATAAAATATCTTGGAAATCGTTTATTTTTCACTTTAGCGATCTA
>BMAO01023250.1:0-18113 GCA_019973975.1 Trichonephila clavata | reverse complement strand
TACTCAAGTAGTTATGTACTACAGGGTGAGCTCACTTACAATGCCACCTGGCTTTAAGCAGCCCAATTAATACTCCTACCTTAAGAACAATAAGATATACAGAAAAAGTTAATTACGAAGCTATACAGAGTCTTTAATTTAGTACAAGGGAGTAATGTCTCACTATTCAGCTACGTAAGGGCTTTTGGCGACGGACCTCGTAATTTTTCAATTTCGTACGAAAAGAAATCTTGTGCATAAAAATGAATAGACAATTGCACATAAAATAATAAGACATATCAAATGCTGGATAATTTTTAGGAAATTTTTTCATCACGAAAAGTGTGAAAAGGAAAAAGGAGCATCCTTTTTCGGTGTTCTGTTTGATCTCTGTTAGCTACCATTCACATTTCGACTCATTTAACTTCACGGTACACATTTGTGTGTGTATCATATGAGATAACTATCTCGTAGAAGTATCAGTAACTTGTCGTTTTAGATTCTGCTTTGTTGGAGAAAATATTACATGCACTCCCTTTTTAAAAATTCCTCACATAGAAAAAAAATCTAATGGTGTCACATTAGGTAATCATTCTACGTAGACATTATACCCTATAGTTTGAGCTAAAATTCGTCAGATACTGCTTTACTTTTATGGGAACAGACACCTTCATATAGGAACCAATCATTTCAGAATTGAAACAGGAACAGATTTTCAATAAAATTAGATGTTACATCTTGTAGAAGCTCTAAATATAGCCCACCTCTTAATCTATCCTCCATGGCCAATTAGTCAGTTATTCAAAATTCCGAACCAAACATTAATTGACTAAATGAGAGATATGACCAATGATAGAGAAATGCATTTAAGTCAGCTTCAATTTGACTTAAGGATCTCTCAACTCCCAATAATGGCGATTGTGCATTTCATCGCCAAAAAAGTAGGCCTCATCAATCTATTGTCACATCTTTGAAGAAATTCAGCTTCACTTTTGAATGGCTCAAGGTAAAGTTGAAAATGCCATGATATCTTTTAGTATCTTCTTTCCATTCATCATTTTTCATTTGTTTTTAGCACTCTTTTTAACACCCTTTTATAAGCTTCACTTGTACGTAACGGAATCTTTGAACTCAATTTTTACCGACTTTAAGAGGTCAGATAAATTCGAAATTTTGCTCACTTGTCCAGGATCGATGACAATACAGTAATTTAATAATTTTGTTTCATTGTTCTGATCAAGATCATCAGGATTAACAATTTCCCATTTTCAGATCCCATCCCTCATCTGGCGACTCATTTCAGATCCCTTTTCCAGATTTGGCGACAAATTCCAGATTTGGCGACTAATTCCAGATTTGATAACTAATTCCAGATTTGGTGACTAAAAGATAAAATTACAACTTAGTTCGATTAACTATAAAAGGGTACTTTTTAGTTTTTTTTTAACTATAATTTATTTATCATCTCAGTTTACTCGAAGAAGAAATATTTTCGATAACTTTTTTCGTATCAATACAGTTTATTGAATCAATAGTATAATCATATAATAATATATAAAAGTCTTAAGTAAATAAATATTATATTCCTGAGTATTTTATTTCATTAAAGTAAGCTAATATTATTCAGACACAGAGCATATAAATATTAAATGAATTGTCAACAGTGAGCTACTTTTTTTCAAACCGACTATTTGTATTTATCTAAAGAAATTAAATGGAATGATACTCACTAAGAGAAAAAATGAAGTTATAAAATAATCGTGAAATTTAGTTTATAATAATAATTTTAACAACAATTATTTAAATTTAAAATTGGTATAGTCAGTTCCTAACAAAAAAATAACTAATTGTAGTCATATTATTAACAAACAAATATATATAAGTTAACAATAAATTAGTTTTATTCACAAAAATAAAATGGTCCAGTACAAAACGCTTTCTAAAAGTCAACCAAATGTATTGCATATGTCATAACTTAATTAGGTTGTGGATCCAAAAAGGATAATTAGGGTACCCACAAGAGACTCGGGTTGCACTTAAAATTATTTTAATGTGATTATTCTTTATTCAAAACCGTAATTTTATTCAAATACCCATTTAAATATTTAGTAAAATAATTCTATCAAAATGTAGAAATTCCATCCAAACCTTAAAAAACAATTATATATCAAATATTTTACTACCTACTCCATAAGTTCATGAATCAGAATGATACGTATTCATTTATATTTTAATTCATTTATTCTAAAATGAAGGTTACTTACTCCAATTAAGGAAATGCCGATTAGAAATATATTAACTTCAATAATTCTGACTATAACATCGTTATCAATAATAAAAGGGATGTCATACAATTTCATTAATGAATTCAACGTCAATCCATTAATTAAGTTGAAGTAATTGCTTTATAAATGAATAGGTGTGAAATACACATTTATTGTCATAATTAGTTCCATTGTAGAGCACCATTATTTCAACTGATCAAACACTATTCTCTTGGGTTCTTACTGTTAAGCCTAACGTTCTTTTTTGTATAAGATTAGAATAAATCAAAATATGTATATTTATGATTTAAAAAAAGAATTTTTATTATAACTACTTTCATTTAAAAGAAAATTAGTTTTTAAACCATGCACATTTAAAAAGTGTTCGAATGTGATTTCTGATTAAATAAAAAAAGGGAAATAGAAGCACCTACAGAAAAAATATAAATAAATTCGTAAAAACACATTCAGGAGAATTGGGATATATTATTTAAACTCTTTATGTAAATATTTATTCTAGATTTCTTCCTGTGAATCTTCAATCTCCTATTATAAAATTTTGCCTTACAGATTCTTCTTCTTATCTTGCCTACAGATTTATTGCTGCACTTCTATATAGGTCCAAAAGCCACAATAATAAGCGAGGTAAGGTCTGGAGCTTGAGAGTGTCTTGTGGTGATGCATCAAGTTTAAAAAGAGATGCAAGAACGGCCTTGCAGTCAAAAATATGGTTTGGTGTTAGTTGGGTTTGCGGATAATTTCTGCTGATGGGGTAACATCCGGAATTATCTGGAGATATTTCCATACCTTTGAAATTACCTTTGCGGAGTCTTGCGACTGTAGACGACAAATTTCTAGGGCAATTGAGCTCTGGGATAGTTTGTTCCATGAAACGCTGGTTATATAGAATTTTTGCGCTTGGTGACCACGTTTGCATCCTCCGAGGTGATAGAGGAAGACTGATCCAAATCCCGAGCCTCTTTAGCGAGTATTATTATTAGTATTACTGCATGTGTTATGTTTAATATCCAACAAAAATATGCATTCGCTAATCCTTCCCCACAATCCACTGCATGCGCATTCACTTTTATATAGAAGACCTTTAAAATATCTTTAAAAAAATTATTTTCACAAGACCAAAATTTATTTATAATTTATCTTTTTCATTAAATGGCAAATAATTTTTAGAAAAGTTCCGAAAGGTTAGAAATGTTCCGAAGAAAAAGCTTACGTTTTCGAAGTTTTCCCATAGCAAAAAGTGAACTGATAAAGTTAATTCTTGGTAAGCTTTGCTTAAGACTCTGAAATCTTATCGCTTTTTTATTAATTTGTTATTTCTGTTTATGCTATTTCTCTTTTCTATTACTCAAACATTTAATATCGTAGAATAATTTATGTTGGAGACTGATTCTTTAACAGCATATTTCCATATTTCAAGCTCATTTTGACGATCAAAAAATAATGTCGAAAAGATTTGATAATGTACCTCGTTGGCGATATTTTGGATTGGCGACAGAGACTTAGCTCTCGCCGTATCAATGATATGGGGCCCCCAAGCTACAGGGGCCCCAACATGTATAACTACAGTCCCACTAACAGAGCCCCCATATCTAAAAAAGGGCCCTCGAAAGAATATTGATACAGGGCCCCCTCAGAGCTAGATACGCCAGTGGTCGCGATCAAGCGAAAACTTGAAACTTGTCTTATTCAGCGACTTTTTAAACTTATTAAGATTTTTAAAGAAATCTCAGTTTTTTTTTTAAATCTCTTTTTAAAGAGGTTAGTATGCCGAAATTATTGCGTACATTTTAATAGCTTCAATTTTAATTGTTGTTTTATTTCATTGCCGACAAATTCCGAGGAAGACTATAGCTAAACTCAAAGCATGAATAAACCAAAATTAAGTTCCACCAAAGAGAAATGATATACATAGATAATTATGAACAAGCATATATATCTTACGCATTTATAACTATCCAAATTTTATACGTACATTTAAATTAATTAAAATTGGAATTATAAATGCATTAATTTTTATAATCCTTTTAAAAATAATCTTACTTAAAGCTTCCAAGAAATTAATTTTTTCCCGATTTAAATAGTTAAGTAACTTTAATAATATTTACTTCACTTCAACATTTATTGAATTAAACTTAAAGTATGGAAACCGTCAAATTCCACAATTTAGTTTCTTCTTTCTTTAAAGTTGTATAAGTATTTTGAAAATAGTATTCTTTAAAAATAACTTGTTCTTTTTATCTCCTGAGTAACATGTATTTTAAGAATTAAAATTAAATAATATTCACATATCAGAGAAAATATTTTAGTTACCATTGTGTATTGCGAGAAAGGTCTTTCAACAGCATAATCTAAAGGTAGTCAACCCGCGGCACGCGTGCCACAGAGTGGCACGCGAAAACTTATTGAAAGAATAAAAAATTTTAAAAAATAATAATGAATACAATTTTTTTTTCTGTTTTATTAAAAGGTGGTGGTTTTAGACAAAATAAAAAAATATATTTTAAATACACTTAAATAACAATAGAAAATTATAATGTAGACAACACTCCTTCATAGTTATGTGCGTTGGTTTTTAGAAGGAAGTACATTCGTGAGATTCTGGAATTTGAGGGTGTGTTTTAAAATATCTGGAAGAAACAATGAACTGCCTAGTGAGTGCTTGCTTCTCAAGATTGAAGACAGGCTTTGAGATTTATATTTTTTTCTTAACGATACAACAAGACTTTTAAAAAATTTTAATTTAAGATTACAATGGAAAGATTGTTCTTTCCCAATACTGATTGATCTTATATCTTCTTTTTTTAACACACTTTGACTTTTTTTGTCTTGATTTTGGAGAAAAAAGAGAAACTGATGCACACCTAGAACAATCCGATTCTGTTAGCATCTTCGAGAACTGATCCTAATGTAGATGACTCAGTAAAAAATCTACGAAATAAAAAACCACACTAAGAAAGTACTGACTGTTTGATAATTATTTAGAATTAAATTTTTCTGGTTACTCATTTTTATTTTATACCTAACCTAATTGTTGAAACTGAAAAGAAAATTTTAACAATAAAACTTAAGTTCGCTTTTGTCTTATTTATTATATTATTTTTAAGTTTCCACTACTTAGACTTGCATAGAATATGTGCTATTTGCGTAAAAATTTCATCATTAGCCTACAAGTAACATTTTTTCCACTTTTTCATATTCTTTTGTTTGTTGTAAAAGCTTAAAGTGGCACGCATAACTTTTTTTTTTCATCAGTTAGTGGCACTTTCCAAAAAGGTTGACCACCCCTGGCATAAATGCAAAGATATCCCATTTTGAATACTGTGCTGCCATCTCCTGTCACGAAAGAGAACATGAGTATTAATTTTGAAAGACAGTTATACAATGCTAAAATACCAATTAATCAAATCATTGCAACAAATGAATCATTCATATTTTTTATTAGATGATCAGCATAATTCTGAAAAATGCATAGTTAAACGTGTAATAAAAAAATAAAAATTAAGCTTTGCAACAGTAAAACCATATTTTTACTCTAAAACGCTGAATTTATATACAGTCGACTCTCGATATTTCGAAATTGGAGGAACCAATGAAAAACTTCGAATTATCAAGTGGGTAGGAAAAACTCCCAAATACACGAAGAGAAATTTTTTTCTAACGCATTTAAATTTGAAACTATGTAAAAAAACAACAATTGTACATATGTATAAAATTACTTTAAAGTATTCTTAAAAGGTACATATATTGTACAGTATAAGTATTATATACCAAAGTCACAGAAACGAAGCTACCGCTGTATCAATGACACGGGGCCTTTAAATTACAAGGAGGCCCAAAGTAAAAGCAAAATTTTTAAAATGTTACCAATAGTCCATGAACAGAGCTCTGATTTTCAAAAAGGGGCCCCAAAGAATTTTGATACAGGGCCCTTTCAGAACTACCTACGTAAGTGACAGAAGTTATTAACAAATATAATACAGCCGATCTATTGTCCACATGAGGGAAGAAAGTAATAGAAGTGTGTTTTCGCTTGAGGAACCGGGAAACACAAAGGAGGGGTAGCAGACAGATGGTCATCAAAAGGGCTATGTTACAGGGGAGACAATTCAACACAAAACATGTAAACTCCAACCTGTTTGCTATAGAACTCTACTTGATAGTGTTCGAATTGTCGAGAGTTTTATATAACTTCGAATTACCGCGTGTTGTACTCTAGCCAACCACAGATTTTACTTCGAAATATTAAGTGTACCAAAACGTATTGTTTTAGTTCGAAATATCAAGAGTTTTTCTAGGGGCTCAGCAAAAACTACGAATAAATTAGAGGTTCGTATTATCGAAGGTTTGAATTAGCGAGAGCCGATGGTGTGTTTTTTTATCTTCTTTCCCTAGTTGTATTTTTTTTCTAATTATTTACAGAAATATATATTGGTCGGAAAAAAAAGACATTTTTCTCTCAGTAGTTTTTACCTTTACTTTTACATAGAATAAAATATTATGTACATAATGAATTGTTTCCTTGAGTTATAGAGCTCATCAGTGCTAAAAATTTAACGCTAATTCCACAAATTCTTAACATGACAATTGCTTAATAAACATTTGATATTTTGAGAGCATGTTGCCCTTCCTCAAATAATGGCTAAAAAAATCCTTACTTAGAAACATAACTACTCATGCATTACAGAGCATATGGTGATTATACAAACATTATATTTCATAAAAATTAATATTTGATCATTAATGAGAATATAATATGAATTCATAGGAATATAAAATTTTCTCTGTAAACTAAACCATACCAAACTTTGGCAGGTTCATGTCTTTCAGGAGTATAGGGTCCCTGTTAGAACTTTATTATCAATTTATACATGCAAATATAACAATAAAGTGTTAAAGTGTGAGATGAATCCTGTATCTTTGAGAGTATCCAAAGGTTCGATTGAAGCAACTTCATGAGCATTATAGCCTCAATGTATACAATTAACAATGTGACGGATCTAAACGCGGCTCTACTAACTCATTGGGGATTCTTTAAGGGAAGGGAAGAGAACGAGATTATGAAAATTATTATATAAATTCTGTATTCGCGAGTTTTGAGAGTTAGTGAAGTGAGAATCTAAGAATATCAAAGTGAGAATTGAAGATTACCAAAGTGAGGATCGTTCGAATGCGAGGTGATCAAGCCAGCCTTTAGTGTTCAAGGCCTGAGATATAGGACTTTTCAATTACAAGAGTTAAGGTATTGTGCTCATTATTTAAATAAAAGTTAGAGAGTAAATTATTAGTGAGCTAACTGGTGCTAACTACCCATGCTAACTGGTCTCACCTTCGCGCTCTAGTTGTTGATCAAAACGATCTTAATTGGATTATTATTGTGTCTGTGTTGAATATTGGGACAAATAAACGATTTTAGAGAATCATGCCGTCTGATCAATTAGTTCCTCCCACACATCTAGCCGGGTCCGAGAGAAGACAAGGGGGGTTAGAGGGAAGTAGGAATAGTCCCTCATTACAACAATACTATTCTAGAGAAAAATATACTCATTCCATCTTAAAAATTAAAGTAATTAAAGAATTCAGAATAATTTCTTTAAATCTAATACATTATACTCTACTTTCGATTAATTTTATCATTCGTATCCACTAGTGAATTAAGGTGTCCCTACTTGAGGGAACTTTTTTATTAAAAAAATGGAAATATGGGTATTTTTTTTTTTTGTGTGTGTGGTTTTTAAATTTGTTTGGTATTTTTTAAGAAAAATATGCTAAAATTAAGAAGTCAAAAAGAAATTATTATTACTAAAATGGAGAAAAATAGGTAAAAATTCACAAAAAATAACATAAAAGGGGGTCCATTCTGTACCAAATGTTTATAAACAAATTTTCAATTTTTCAATTCTGATGTGTTGCTATGTTATTCATTTTTGAAATGACCTTCAGGATAAGAGATATTTTAATTTTTACAGAAACTAGAGCATTTTATCTTAATCTTAGTTATTATATAAAATTGCTTGAAAAAACAGTGATTATATTAACATAAGGGATTGTAATTTTTATAAAAAAAAATGGTGATTGATAAATCTGAAGGTTAAAACTTTTCTACTATTATACAGAGCATACACAAAAAATTTCAGTTAATTATTTTCAAAACTTTTTTATCAATTGCTGGCCCCGTTTGAGCATTTAAAAAAAAAAAAACATGTCAAGTAAAACGAGTTTTAAAGTATGACATCTTGCTTGAAGTAATGGCATCTGCTTTTACTAAAACAGTTGTAGTTTTTTTTCTATTGAACGGAAAATAATAAACTTGATATTTTTATAAAGCGAATAAGAAGGCCTATAAAATAAAATCATTAAAGTATTTGCCAATTTTTGTCAAAATTCACAATTTTAGGGTAGTCGGATACCTTAACATAGAAAAATCAAATATTTAATAGACTATTTTAAAAGGCATGAAATTTATCAAACGTGAATTGTTGTTGTTGATTCTAATGCCACCTGTCTGACGGTGTCAGATCGAGATTCACGAAATTCATCGTGGCAAGGGGCGGGATGTAAGTCTGTCATTAGCTTTTAGCTTTGAGCACTATGCAGGTGACAGTACGATTTGGCTCGGTTCATACACGATGGATGGTGACATCACCTATCTCTACATCCACAATTTAAGCATAGTACTGGAGGGGAGACATGAATTTTAGTTCAGCCCACTAAATACTTAAAAGATTTTAATAAGAAAAGGAATTTTATTGTTAAGTCAAAATTTTTCCTTCACACACATAATGTTTCAGAAAAGGGCATACATATTTCCTGCACTAGATTTCGTAAAAAATATTTTGAAACCACATAACGTTACTTTGGAAATTTTAAAAAGTATATATTATCGATGCATGAAATATATTGGGGTTTTTTTTATTGTAATATCAAAATTTTAGAAATAATTATCAAAGAGTACTTACACTCTGTTTCACCTCAAGTTGGCAGCATTAGGAAGGGTACGATGACCGAATTACAGCCGCTGACGGGTTACTCTAGGAGAAGAGTGTGACTAAACGAATAAATATCGCCATATTTGGCGAGTGGGGAAAAAAATGCTCGTGAAAATTTTTTTTCATTAAAATTGTAGGAGCTGGTTTTTTTTGGGGGGGAAATAGTATAAGCCACTTTTTTAATGGAGATATTTATGGACTTACGTTTCACTATGTTTAGAAATATTGATGAATAAGCTAGCAAAACTTTTCTCGAACAAAATCTCAATAGTTCTTAACATATTGATAGCAATGTTTTTTAAATGAAAAAATACCGTTAAATTGTAATTCGTACTTTCATTAACTTGGTTTTTTAAATGACTTAGGCCACTTTCAAAATAAACGGCTCATTTTTCTTTAATTTTCATTTATTACATCCGTTTATAAAATACAAATTTCTATCTTGTTTTTTAAGAATTAATCTCCTTTTCTCGGTTATTACTATTTTAAATCCGTTTGTAATCCTGTTTTTGTATGTTAACTTAAGATATACAGAAGCATACATTAAAGTTTTGGGATTAATTTTTGAAAAAAAAATTATCAACATTAAAACTTATTTTCTTTTATAAAATTTATAGTTTATCTGAAAAAAATATATATCTCGATGCATACTTCAAAAATTATGTTACTGACATTATATACAAAGTTTATGTATTCAGTTTAATATGCATAACATTTAAGGAGAAAATAATTTAAAATAACTATTTAACAAAATTTATTTATTTTGAAATTTAGACCTATATTTACTGTAAAAAATTCCATTAAAAGTTTTTAAAGGGACAGTGCTCTTTTATCAGGTATTCCTAAATCAAATTATATATATATATATATATATGTATATTTAACACTTCATGTGAGAAGCGCTTAGAATCAAAATGTAAGCATAACACAAGAAAAAATTTACATTAAGATACTTCGAGAAAAAAGCTAAGGAGCTCTTTATATGTAATGTATATTTTTAAAAACACTGTCAAAAAAAAACGTTAAGTTTGATTTACTTAAATAAGATGTGCGATTTAAAATGTTAAATAAAAAATTAAAATTGTGGAACCATTAGCCTGTGCATTAAATATTATATTTAAAGAACAGTTTCCAGAGTGAGGGGCTAGGACCCTGTTCCACGTGTCACTCCAAAGTATGCAAAATAAGTGTTTATATAAAAAACTGTTTTAATAGTTGATTATGTATACACTTATACTGCATTATTAAAGATTAATATCTTAATTTTTAAACCATGATCAAGTGACGAGGACGACACCTCTGGCACTCTTCTCTCCAAACTACCATACCGCGCTAACAGGAGGACATTGATGATATTTTTTTTTACAAGTCATCAGCACTCATTATTTCTGAATAGCTATCCGAAGAGTCACTGTTCACAGATATAATGAAATTTTGATTCTCCCAAATTTCATCAACAAGTCCATCAATTTCCCACATCTCTTTCTCTTTTTTGATTACATGATTGATGCAATTCGCCCAATTTTGAGTTGACACGTTCTCTATTCCCTTTATCACAAGTTCCTTTATTTCGTTAAGTTTAAAAGTCTTATTTCCTCTCGCAACATAACCTTTTACTTGTCTCCAAATCATCTCATTTCCTTGTCTTAAATTTCTAATTTTTCGCAAATAATTTCTGCGCCATAAAATTATATCTTGCCTTTCAAGAAGCACAGCCTGTCTTTTCCTTTTTTCAAATTTGAACCCCATGTCCTTTAGTAATCTGTATAAGGTAGACCGGCTAACGTTATTCGAAAAAATTTCAGCATCATCATTTACTTCCTTCAGAACTTTGGTTAATGTAGGAATCTCATTTTTTCGAAAAAAGCCATGAATTTTTCGCCGAATGCACGACAATGTGAAGTCGTCATATTTCACCAGCCTATTGCGCTTGCCTACGGCACCGGGTCGTTTTTTACCAGGAGAACTTACAGCACTTAATGCCTTCTTTTCTTTCTTCATACGGAAAACAGTTCTTTTTGAAACGCCAGTCAGTTCAGAAACTTTTTTCACGATTTCTCTGATGGGTTCTTGCGGGTTTTCTTCTCGAAGTCGAGAATAAACATTCAATATGTTTTTCCGAGCTCCGCTTCGGATAGATTTTCCTCGTTTCGATGGTGTATACAGCGAGGTTGGTGAGATTTCTATCTCAGACATGTTTAAAGTGTCAAAAAAAAACAATAATAACAAAGATGGGACGAGATATCAAAATAGTACGTATGAAAGATAGCAAAGACGCAAAGCGAATGGCGTTGATTTGGCGGGAATGCTTAGGTAACTCCGCCAAGGATGTAATCTTGAAGACCGGTTTTTAGCCAAGTGAAGTTTCATCAAATTGTTATTTTTTAACTGTATTCGTTCACAAGTATTAAGGAATAAATGCTTTTAAGATGTGATTAACTTAAAATATATCCTTAAAATCACAATTTCGATAATAGACGATACTTTTTAACAATTTTCTATGCATTTGCTTTCATTTAAATTCCAAAACAAGTTGGAACTATTTTTCAAGTGGATTGTTACATTTCCTACCCTTCCTAATGCTGCCAACTTGAGGTGAAACAGAGTGTAGTTTTTTCTTAACTTACTAAGATATTAACTTTTTTAAAGAAGCACTGAAATTGGGTTGAAGTGTAGAATAGGGGACCCTTGGCGAGGTCAATTTTTTGGCGACCGGAACTGGTCGCCAAGCAATTTAATTTAGCAATAGGTGTTCCGTGAATTTACAAAGTGTAATTTCGCGATGAAAATAAAGAAATATTAATGAGAAATAAAAAGAAATAGGTACTTACGTATTATCGCAACAATCGCCAACGTTCAAGGTAACTCGCCAAGTTGGCAACCCCAATTTCACATGTATCGTATGCGCTGAATTGGCAATCATATGTATTGTTTCATATAATGTCACCAATAGGTTATGATAATACGTAAGTACCAAAAAATATTTACAAAGAAGTTGCTTGGCAACATATTCCGGTAGCCAAAAAATAGACTTCGCCAAGGGACTATTCTACACTTTAACCCTGAAATTCTATTAAGGAATATTAAATTAAAGAAAGCAATTTTGCACATCTACTATTCTAAAAATTTTAAATAAATTAAATGAAATATTTTGTTAATATATAAAATTATTTATTACTTGATTTTACTTCAAGCGATCTAAAACTGATCATTTTTATTACTATTTCTATCCTCTATGATTATTTGTCAGATCAAAGAAACGATAACTTTCCTAACATATAATTTGAAAGATCCTATCACTTTGGGAACCTTGAATTTCGAATAATTCCGCAATTTTAAACTACGTTTAAGTTAATCTATCATTTTATCGGCTTTTATAAATGTTTATTTATGTGAAAGACACTTGCAAAAATCACTTTATTTGAATACATTTCCTTCTAATTCTAAAATAAAGATCAGTCTCCTTTAAAAGGAAAATGAAATCTTTTCAAACTTAGAATTTCCTACTGGTTTTCTCAGCCCTTAAGGCGAAATGTTCTTTAAGCAAAGTTCACTTTCCTACAGAGTTGCAATTTTTCGGAAAGGAAGTTTATCTGAAGTGAAGTTAAAAGCCTCAGGATACGGTGCAGAGTCAACGTTGTTGGAGAAGTTTCGTAATACGTATGTTTGACTTCAGAATAGAAGTTTCTAAGCTTAAATTTCGTTTTCAAGAAGATAAAATGTCTCTTTGTAAAAATCAAATCATTGTAAAAAGTTTAAATAAATAAAATAAAGTAAATTATTACTTATAAATAATAATTCATTTTATAAATTATTTTATTCATAAATAATTAATAATTAAAATTCTCAAACTTTTCAATAAAAATAACATGTCGTGCTTGATACCATTTTATTCTTCTTTACAAGTAATTGAACTTATTTGAGATTATAGAATCAATGAAATAAAGTAAAAATCCCTTAACACGAAACTAAAGGGACTGAAATATTTTATCGTGTTAATGGATATTGCAAAAAAAATTCATTCAGCAAAATTACCTTTATTAGAGCTTATTTTACTTATACAGGTATGTATATATTTAATAAAAATCAATGAAACAAAAACATTCGTAAGAACTTTAAGAAATTAAATACAAAATTTTCAAATTTTTTGAAAAAGAAAACATGTATTGAGTTTTTATAAAATAATCTGATGTTTTTCTTTGCGTTGTTTTTTTATCATCAAATGGTTCGATATCGTCCATTTTGTTGTTGATTTAACCATTGGAATATATGCCCAAATAACTGTGCATGCTTGTCCTGATGTTCTTTATTTTGGATGTTGTGGGAACAAGAACTGCACTATTCATTTCAATTTCATCAACGGAATCTGCACGATGATATTTTTTGAACAAACTCCAAAATGTCTTGGTCGGCCATTATTGGGGCTGTATACACATTATCATCATCTACTGCGATGAATTCTTCATATAATACAATAGGACAGTTCAATCCTGCTGGTGTTTTCCGTATTTTGTTCATTCCCAAAAGGAAATCTTTTCGTGTTAAGGTATCCGACTATACGTTCGGAATCGTGATTTTGTAAAAGTGTATAGATGGATGATTTTCATGATATTTAGTAGCACTTAGATTAGAATACATGTATAAAATTGTTTTAAGGATATTATGAGAAAAAAATTATTTAAATGTAATATTTTGGCAAAAATTAACTTAGAATAACCTATTTTCACCTATTTTAAAGTCATATTGTAGTTTTAGCATCACAGTATAGTATTATTATATTAAATACATTGTTATTGTATGAAAAGTGGGGAGGGATGAGAATTATGAGTGAATGTTGGGTTGTGCAAATATTAAGACTTTGAGAGGCACTGTTCTAAGAGATAAATTAGATGCTTCACTTTTTGAGAAATTCTTTGTGAAAATATTTACGCGTAGAAGGAAAATAATATTTACCTTCTTGGAAGAAAAAATGGCACGAGTTAAAACGTAAAGATGTTATTTTGTTCAAGATTTCCCATATATATATATATGTTAATAGCAAAAATGTTTTTAAAGGAAATTAAAGTCTGGCTATTGAAGGAAACAAATTCTATGTTAGAAAATGTTTTTCCATTATACTATTTTCCAATATCCTTTTGTTACATCCTTTTTTCTCTCAGAACGTGGCAAATTTCCTCCACTTAGACTAAGCGAAGCTCCAGAAATCCTTTCAAAACTTCCCTTTCATATATAGTGATATTGACTAGAAGTTTTATCTCTCTTTTGTCCGTGCTCCAGAATAATATTTCTTTTTTAAGTTCTTTTTTTATTATGATCAAATAATTTCAGAGTTACTTCTTACAAACTAGAAAGGAAGTATTCTTTGGGACCACACAATCATGTAAAAAGAACTATTTATAATCACTTCGTGGAAAAATTATGAAAGAAATACTTAAATAAAGAAGTAATACAAAGGAAAAATCACAAAAATGTAATTATGGAATTTGCCCAAACTTCTTCCCACCTTTTGGATTTTAGAATAATCATATAGGGCTTCCATTTTTAAACTCTCACCAAAAATATAAATAATTCAATATGTTTTTTGAATTACTTATGAGTACACACACTTTCTTTGCTGAATGAAATAAATTGCAGTACTAAAAAGTAGACAAAAACTACGATCTGACCAAAAAATCAGCGTATTCACAATGGCGGACGCAAACACTAAGTTGTATCCAAAATGAACAAAGATATGATAGAAATTTAGTACATATTTCATTCTTCTTGATCACAATATCAAAAAATATTAATATACGTAGAGCAATGTCTCTATCCGAATTTTAATGAAATATACAGGGTGTTGCCGAATTCGACCAACAAATTCAGAGGGGGGATAGTACGCAGCATGGAGACGACAAATCAACATAAAACAGGATCTATTCTTACTAATCATCTTGGGCAAACTCTTTCTGTAAATATTATTCTATTGAAAACTTTCTCCCAAAGAAGAAGATGTGACGTATGCAAATCAAGGCTTACATTTAAACATTAACTTTCAGGTTCGAGAGAGTTAGAGGTTAGAAGCTAAATGATAGCATTGAGTGATTTGTGACGGAACTATATGCGGCCCTCACTAATATCTTGGGGACTCTTTGAGGGAAACATTTCTTTCAACCAACTTTCACCGAAGGTAAGAAAACGTGATTATGCAAATTAAGTTTATTATATAAATTCTGTATTCTCACGAGTTTTGAGAGTTTGTGAAGGGAGGATTGTGCGTTATTGAAGTGAGAATCTAAGATTATTAAAGTGAGAATTGAAGATATACAAAGTGAGGATCACTTGGGTGTGAGCTGATCAAGACAGCTATTAGTTTTCAAGGCCTCTTCTGTGGGACTCCTGACTGACAAGAGTTCAGGTATTGTGCGTATTATTTAAGTAGAAATTAGAAACTAAATTGCTAGGGCTCGCCTGAGTTAATAACGAGCTTGTATACGTTATCGTAGAAATTAGTTGAATGCCCGTAAATATTATCCCCAGCCTAACTGGTCTCACCTTCACGCTATAATCTTTGATCTAAGTTATCCTAATTGGATTATTATTGTGTCTATGTTAATTCTTGTGACAAATGAACGATTTTAGTGAATCATGTCGTTTGATCAATTAGATGCTCCCACACTTCTAGCTGAGTCCGAGAGTAGACAAGGGGGATTACAGGGAAGTAGGAATAGCCAAACATTACAGATTAACGTCAAGTAACAGAAAGCTAGGGAAAAGAGTTCTATACATTATTTGCTTAACATTTAAGATTGATAATTTGTCAATTAGATATTTAAATTGGATTATTGTCGACTTGAAGTAGATCAACTTAGACGTATCTCGGATTATTTGAAATGTGCATAGCTAAGCCATTCCTAAAGAAAGCGATTAAATTTATAGTTAAATATTACTTATATCGTCTTCCTCGTTTTTGCTCCCATAATTAGTTTAAGGTGCATTTCCTAATCTTGAGTTGTTCAGGTTTGTTAGGTTGCTGAGACCTTTAGATAAATTGAGTTTATTTTGACCTATGGCTAATCTTCCTTCTAACTCTCGTACATTGATGGAGGGGTTAGACCATCCTTCACAAGGGGGTCGCAAACCATGTTTAGTTGGAATGATTCGAAAAAACAGCTATGAAAAGTGTGATGTTGAGTGGAACGAAAAATGTCTGTAAGAGGTAAGAAATACATTTATTACACTTAAAGCGTGTTTACAATACGAGCAAAGCATCACAGCTTGACGTCAGAAATGCAACGACAAGTGATTGTCCCAGGAATTCTTCAAAGTTGCAGCAGCGTAGATCATAACATAGCTGAAACCGACGGATATAGGATTGTTGGATGCGTTCAAAAAATCAGCTGAAACGACGAGGATGCATGCCGTGAGACCCTCCACTGAAGGCACTGGAGTCTCATACGCAAGCTATTTCATGTAGGGTTTGCAACCCCGAAATCCTGGTGTTATTTCCAATCCCAGGATTTAATTTTTTTTTTTTCTAAATTATATTTTAAAATTTTTTTCTCATCAAAATTTTTTAAAAATTTAATTCTTAGAAAATTTATATTTTGTTAATGAATATGAATAGAATAATATAGAATTTTTTGTGGAATATATATATATATATATATATATATATATATTATAAGTGCTATAAGTAAAAAAAATATGCAGCTCTCATTTCTCGTATGGGAGAACGTCGCACAGATCTTAGTGGCTCATTCTGCAATACTTGCACAGAAATATAAACAACGTCTCAAGAATAGATTTTGTCATAGTTCTTTCTTCAATTAAATGCCGTTAATTAATAGCGGACCTGCTTGAAAGACTTGAGACACTTCAAATCCCATTGCATTACTAACAGCTCATGCAACTGGGTCTTCTATTTCAAATAAGGTAACACTTGAAATTGATCACATTCTGATTCAAAAACTGGATCAATTTATACACAAAAACCATTAAGTGTAGCAGAAATTATAATAGTTTGAGCACAATAAATATTTATAATTGGGGTAAAAGACTTTTGATTCACCCTATATTTATTCATCAATCGAATCAAGAAAATATTTAAAGAAATAATTTAATTTTTACTGAAAATAAGGGCTTATTAATTACGTCATAATATTAACCATCTGATACTGAGAGATTGAACTTTTGTTCTTCTTGGAATAATATAAAAATATTTTTATATAGATTTCATTCAATTCCTACTATTATAACTCACTCTTTCTATATATTTATTTATTTATATATACTATATATCTTGTTCAAATTTTCAGTCGTTAATAAAATACTTTCTATTCATCCAATCAAGTTCAAATAAATTTTTTTTAAACTTGTAGTGGATTACTTGATGTTAATACAGTTTTTTCAAGTATTAATTCATTATTACCGCTTAGTTAATTAAATTTTATTAATTACTAGTTTTTGACGCCAACTTAGTTTTGTCTCCATTATTGTAACAATGTAATTATTAAAACAATGACAAAAGTTGGCATCAAAAACCGTTTTTCAGCCAATCTAGCCAAACAGGATGTGCATTGTTACAACAATGTGGACACACACACAAATCATGCTCTTTTTTCCAATTCCTACTCTATTAGTTCACTCTCTCCCTATATATATAGAGAGAGAGAGAGAGTTCAAATTTCCAGTTGTTAATAAAATACTTTCTATTCATCTATTCAAAGTAGGAATTGACTTAGAATAATTTTTATATTACTTGTTTCTAAATTAAATTTATATTCCTGATAGTAAAAGAAAATTCAAGAAGTGGCCAAAAACAATTTTTCGAACAAAGAGTTTCGTTAAAAAATATTTCAGACTTTCACTTAAAACTTATCCA
>BMAO01023249.1:0-19413 GCA_019973975.1 Trichonephila clavata | reverse complement strand
CTTTTCAAAAGATGTGAAATATAATTATATTTTTATATCTTCTGTTCCCTATCCACTTTTCAAAAGATGTGAAATATAATTATATTTTTATATCTTCTGTTCCCTATCCATTCTTTCTTCATTTATACACTCTTGTCCATAAATTAAGGAAAATGAAGTTCAGGTAAAAGAAAGAGACAGAAGCAAAACAAATGTGACTTATTTGTAAAGTCTATTATTAAACAAAAGGTAAAGAGCAAAAAAAGATGCTATATGTGTGACATAATTAATAAAAATTGTGATTTTTACTCCCTGGAGCAAATTTCAAATAGGAACCTATTTACAAAAAGCAGTATAACATGGTTAGTTTGATGGTTAATAATGAGTATGTCTCCCGGACGATGCAATATAGGCCTGCTGAGTATCAATTATCAATCTGATCTTAGGGAATATTACACACTCATCAAGCAATGCCCTCCGAAGTTCTGGTAGACAGGTGGGAGGCGTTGACGGGCTGCAATTCGTCGGTCAAGCATATCCCACGCATGCTCTATTGGATTCAAGTCCGGTGAGTATGCTGGCCAATCTATACAGGGGATATTCTCCGATTGAAGGCATTCGTCTACAATGTTTGCACGGTGAGGACGAGCGTTGTCATCCATTAAGAGAAATTCAGCACCCATGGCACCCCGAAACAAACGTACATGTTGTTCCAGAATGACATTCCTATAGATGTGGCCTGTCATCGTTACACTCTGAAACATGCAGGTCAGTTCTGGAACCAAGAATAATTCCTCCCCAAACGAGCCATCCTGCACCACCGTAACGGTGTCGTTTAATGGTGTTCTCTTGGTGGTAACGGGTACCTGGCGCTCTCCATATGAAAGTCTGGCGAGAATCAAAATGCAAACTAAACCTGGACTCGTCGGAAAACATCCCACAAGATCACTGTTGCGGTGTCCACAATGTATGATCTCTACTGCAGGTTAATCGCAGGCGACAGTGAGTTGTAGTAAGGGGAACACATCTGAAAGGCCTACGAGCATATAGACCAACGTGCCCTAAGCGTCTGTACACGGTCTGCCTTGAAACTGTCGTACCAAGCTGAAGAGGGCTGATGAGATAGGTCTGATGCTGTGCTCCGTTTTTTTTCTTTTGGCAGTAACTGCCAAATACCGGCCCTCATTCGGCGTTGTAACTCGGGGGCGACCTGAGCTGTAACATCTACTCACATTACCATCATCTTGGAATCGTTGCCAAAGCCTGGAGATGACACTCTGGGCGATTCCAAGTTCCTCGGATACTTCTCGCTGGGTACGTCCACATTCCAGTCGTCCGATAATTCTACCACGTAAAAAATCATCCAAATGCTTCCTTTGTGCCATAACTATGCGGTTATTGCACTGAAAGGCTTTTAAAGCGCTTGTGAACTATTTTACTTCTTTGCCACCATTCCTTATATACCCCTCTCTTATACTTTCGTCATTGTGACGTACTATCCGCGCCATCGGGTGGTTTCCTGTAATTTGAATATTCTTCTTCAAGATGTGTGTGATAATTCTACAGGTGAAATTTTTATGTTAGAGTTAAATTTCTGTGTGATTCTGAATTTTCCTTAATTTATGGACATGAGTGTATTTTTATGATGTTTTTTGAAATGTGTATGAAGATCTTCCACTCACAAATCTAAGGAATAATATTCCAAGGATCTGGAGAGGTTTTGGCTAATTTATCAACTTCTTCATTGATTTCTATTCCCTTATGTGCCTGTACCCAAATGAATGCGATGGATTGAACTATTTTGAGACTCTCTTGCAAAGTTGAATTTAAAATTATCATATTTGATTTTCTATTAATATTTTGGATACTTTTTAAAACTGATAAACTGTCCGTCAATATAACATCATGACTTTTCAACTAGTCTCACCCTATGAAAAATAAGTTACAGTTAGTTCTTCGTGGGATATGGAGCAGTAAAGGCCATTGTCCCGAAAGATCAGTTGTTTTTTATTACGTATTTTACGCAGTTTAATGTTTTTGATAGCGAATTAATTTTTATGTTACTTCAATATAATTATTTCCTATTTCTTATATTAATTATGACGAGAGGATAAAATTAAATTTTAAGCCGTAGTTTTTTTGTAATTTTGAGCCGTGGGTGTGTTCAGGGTCGAGAAATCGTTGTCAGCGTAATCGAGTAAGACAGCGCTTCTCAAACTGTGTGCCCCCCCATAGGGATCTACGAAGGGGGTGCGAACATATTGAAAAGTCAAAGACAAAAAATTATTTAAAAAAAATATTAACTTACTGAAAGTAAACAAACAAAAATATTCTGACATGATAAAAAATATATACGCATTTGCACTGATATTATACACTGATGCTCTGCATGATGTATTTTATGATTAATTTAACAATTCTAAGTTAAGAACAATTTTAATAGTTACCAAGCCTGTCATGTATAAAATTATGAAATTATGTAAAAAAAACAACAACACATCTTAATCATTTGTACTGTGTATTTTTCATCCCTTAACTGTTGATTAAAAATTACGCAATTCACTCCCAAATGCCACCCTTTTCCACATAAGTGCGCGTGTGTGACGTATGTGTGTGGAGGGGGAGGGGAGAAAAAGAATAAGTAAGCAAAACCACAGAAAAAATAAATTTTAAAGTCCTTTTATGGCAGGGGTGGGCAGACTTTTCCAGGGGGCGGGCTTATTCTAATTTTTTCAAGGAGTCGCGGTTCACCCAGTGTCAGTGGCGCACACAAGGGCGTGGGAGGGGTCCACGGGTCCGGGCCCTTCCTCATAACCCTTCATTTTTTTCTGATTCATTATAGCCCCACGTAAATAGCGTGTAAAATGTAATTAAGTATATAATATTAGTATTGTTTTTTATTTATTAAATGTTAATTATTTATTCAGTAATTTATTTTTTGCTGTTTTTTGTTCCCGACAATCGACAAAATCAAAAAGATATATTTGGCTGCGTATTGGGGTATGATACGAGAATGGTAGACCTTCAACCCTCGACCCCTTCCCTATAAAAATTTTTGTGTACTCTACTGTCCAATGTCGTAGGTGTGGTGAGGTGAGGAAAAGGTTATTATTATAACTTAATATAAGTACGGAATATGTACTAAAACTTACAGAACTAAAATAAAAAAAACAACACTTTTAAAACCGCGTTTAAAGCATAACGTAAGATACAAACTTAATAATAATAGCCCCAAATATAATTATATCAAATGATACATTTATTAGGAAACAATTCAAAATATATTAAAAAAATAAAACATTTTTATCTAAAGTTAGTTTTTGTTGTTATAGTCGGTAGAAGGCTCAGTTTGCGTACTGTCAGCCTATCTTGAATTTTCCGTATTTAATTACTAACTGGTAAAATTTTTAGGCGGTCACCTCAAAATGTCTTGGCGGTCCACCGGTCGATCGTGATTTACGTAATGCCCACCCCGGTTTTATGGCATTCCAAAGCCTTCGGAATATTTTTATGGATAACCGTGCACAGTAAAGATTACACTTCGGAACGACGTATATATACGTCCAGGGCAATCAACATTTTGGCCGACGGAAACGCTTATATACGTCAGGGGCACTTAGGGGGTTTAAGTCGTATTGTAGTTTTCGCGTCAAGGTATAGTGTTGTAGAATTTGATATACTGTTATTGCATGGAAGGGGAGTTGCAATAAAAATTATGATTGAATGTTGGGTCACAAATATTGAAAGTCTGAGAAGCACTGGAGTAGGGGGTTTGAATCCTATTGTCATTGTAAGCCCGCCGTGCAGAGGAGTTAATGCATATTAAATCTGTGGTGGCCTAAGACTTCCAGTTTGAGTAATGAAGAAGTTTGGAGAATGATGCGATAAATGAGATTCGTTCTTATAACGAGTGAGATTCAAAGCTACCAGTTCCATCTCCTACAGCTCTCGTATTGCTTCAGAGTGGGATGCAAATCAAAGCCAGCGTAATAGATCTGAACAATCAGACTTTTTGGTGCAGACATTTAAGTGGCGAAGATCGGGTTAATCTATTTTATTGCATCGGATTTATTTCGTCCCACAATTGCTATGATGCGATCTAAAGTATCACTTGCGTTGTTTGATTTTTTAATTGTGTCGCGTTTTGAAGTTCTACGAGGGCTATTGGAGACGGACGGTAAATTTGCGTAATTTTGTCAATCACTCAAGTGACGAGTTTGTCACTTAAGTTCCCACCTTACTTTCTAATTTTTCAAACAACTTCAATGTGAAGGCTTATTGCAGAGTTTCCTAAATTTCTTGTGTCATAAACCCCCTTGAAATGTTTTTCGGTTTCAGGTAGACCCCTGCTTGCCTATTATTGAATTTTCGCGAATCTATCAACTTAAGTGTTTTTTTGACATCTGGGATAGAGCTACTTACTTTACTTCTTCACTTTCAGATAGCAACAACCAATCAGAGTGCTCCAATGACCGTACGGTCTCTGGAAGTTCTCTCACCCGGACACGGCAACGGTACCCCTCCCGGAACCGAAGCCACCATATTAGTACAACCTCCAATAAGAACGCTCCCTCTCGCCACACCGGAAAGGAGAAACCACAAAGTTCAACACTTTCCACTCACAACATGACACGAATAGCTGCTACCTCATTTGTCTGGCAAATCAGCCTCCCGAAGCCTACATTGGCCGAGGGAATTGAAAATAAAATTTAAAGTTCTGATCATCAATAATTCTAAATTTCTTTCATAGCTTTCAGAAAAGCTTTTGCTGTCAACGTAATAAATTTTTAAATTATATTTTAATGTATTATTTTTAATTTATTTAATTTAACAATTAATTCTTTTTTAATAATTTTAAAACTAAAAAATCTAACATGGGCAAGTAACAATCAATCATGCTATCATCCACCATTCAAGATAGGAGATGAAAGCCTGGAAGGGCTATGTGATCTAAAAGAAAAATCAGCTGATGCTTACTTTAAAAAAGATTTCATTTTTCTACCAGTAGAGAAGTACTGTGTTTTTAAAAAAATTAAGTATCATAAGAGAAATAAGTATTTAATTTAATTAATACACCAAATAACTGAACAACAAAGAAATGCTTTTAATAGGAGGGATGA
Organism: Trichonephila clavata; assembly: GCA_019973975.1. Taxonomy (NCBI): domain Eukaryota; kingdom Metazoa; phylum Arthropoda; class Arachnida; order Araneae; family Nephilidae; genus Trichonephila; species Trichonephila clavata. The sequence continues at coordinate 14,314 of BMAO01023249.1, read as the reverse complement.
ATCTGGTACTTCAATAACAAATTTTCAGCATTTGACATTGATCTTGTCAGGTTTAGTTTGTTGCTGTTTCTTATGCCACCCGATCTCCACTGTGTCACATCCTGGCCCACGAAATTCATCATGGCAAGGGGCCAGATGTACGCTTATCGTTAGCCGTAGCTTTGATCTGACAGAAAACAAGTAACTTAAAATTTTTTTTAAGTCAATTTTTACTTAGGTTAACAAAGAAATTTTTTATTTTAGTTACTTTTTATTAAATAGTTACAATTAATATAAATATGTACATGCATTTTATATAAGTGACAAAATAGAAAGCGATTTTCCTTGCTATATATATGTAAACAGTCGACTCTCGATAATTTAAACTTTGGATAATACGAACCTGTTGCTAATTTGAAGTATATGCTCAGTCCCTAGAAAAACTCTTGGTATTTCAAACTAAACAATACGTTTTGGTACACTTAATGTTTCGAACTAAACAATACGTTTTGGTATACTTAATATTTCGAACTAAACAATACGTTTTGGTATACTCACTACTTCGAAGTAAAATCTGTGACTGGCCACACTACAACACGCTATAATTCAAAGTTATCTTATAAAACTCTCGACAATTCGAACTCTCACTATCATGTGCAGTCATGTAATAAACAGGTTGGAGCTTACAAGTTTTGCTTTATGTTGTCTCTGCGTGTCTCGCCTGTAACGTAGCCCTTTTGATGACCATCTGTCTGCTACCCCTTCTTTGTGTTTTCCGGTTCCTCAGACGAAAAGACACTTTTATTGTTTTCATTCCTTTGAGTGGACAACAGACCAACCGCATCTGTTGTCAGCCATCCACATCTTTCGTTCAACTCGTGGCCTTGCTACACATGCGTTCAGAAGGGATGGTCCACTATTGTGAAGAAGAGATGCGTAGGATTGTGTGTATGAATGTATTCTTTTAAAACAGGACTTTTAACTTCTGTAAAATATTTATGCTGTATTACATGTACTTTTAAAAATACTTTAAAATAATTTTATACATATGTATAATTGTTGTTTTATTACATAGTTTCAAATTTAAATATGTTAGAAAGAACTCTTTTCGAGTATTTTGGGAATTTTTTTCTAACCTCTTGATAATTCGAAGTTTTTCATTGGTCCCTCCAAGTTCGAATTATCGAGAGTCGACTGTATATATATTCTCCATTTTTTTCTATGTATGGAGTTGGACTATTTTTTTCGTTTGTGTTTGTGACTATTTATTCCTTAATTAAATTTAATTCTTCTAATAAAATAGTATAGTAAAAAAGAAGTCACATTCTCAGAAATTAGGTCATCACAGTTGGGATTCGATCCCACGACCTATGGACTAGAAGTTCAACGCACTATTCGTTGCGCTAGAACAACACAACGAACGATTTTCCTTTCTATGTAAGCTGTTGGATTATTATTTATGTTTGTTACAATTTATTCATTTTTTACTTTAATTAATGAATTAATATTTGAAAAACTGTATTATGTGTCATTCACTACAAGATTAAAAAAATGTATTTAATCTAGAATGGATGAGCAGAAAATCGTTTATTAACGATTGAAAATTTGAACAGGTAATATATATCTAATATATAAAATTCTCCTGTCACAGTGTTTGTAACCAAACTCCTCCGAAACGTCAAGACCGATTCTAATGAAATTTTGTGCGTATATTCAGTAGGTCTGAGAATAGGATGTAAACTACTTTTCATTCCGATATTGCAATTAGTTAAAAAGATATTAATTAAAAACCTTAAAACGCCTAATTGTTTTACTCCTGCGGGTTGCTTACTTGGCAGAACTTCCATTCCGTTTCGGGCGAGCGGTGATCCGACGATTTCCACCATCTTAAAATTGCCATCCAATTTTTACCATTGAAATCAGACAAAAAATAATTACAGAATCGGAAAGATCATTTATTTCCGCACAATACGGTATAATGTTTTTTGCAAAATAATAATATTTTCTATTTTTTAAGAATTTTTTAAAAAAGGGTTAAAACTGATGCGTTTTTATGCAAATAATTTCTAAATTGTTGCGTATGAATTTGTTTTCGTGTTATTAAAAAAAATTCTACACTAAATAACTTCAAGCCTTTCTCTTTTAGATCCAGTCATTTAAAAAATAAAATTCCCAAACCTTTTTTTTAAAGATTTTTTAAAAAATACTCAATATTTTAACTTAACATTGAATAACTTTGTCATTTATAAAAATAATCGCACGAAACTTTATTTCCGTGTGTAAAAGAATATTATCCGTAATCTGTACGAAGATTGAAAACATTGCGCAAAAATTACGGATTTAAAATTTTTTTTTGTGATTTTCGTAAAAAACCGTTTTTGCAAAAAATAATTTAAACAGTATTTTTTGTACATTTTTTTTATTTAAAAGTACTTTATTTTTGCAATTAATTCGTGAAGTTTGAAAGCATTAACTTAAAAATTATGCCCTAAAAATAAAAATAATTAATAAAAAATACGCGATTTTACAGTTAGCCAAACCTTGGAGTCGAAAAATAGTTTTGCGCCAAAGACCTTTGAACTGTTTAACCGTCGACCGCATCTAACTCAAGGGTTACACTAAAAAGTTCTGCCTTAAACAGGGGGAAATCAGTAAATTTGGCGAGTAAAAAAAAATGCGAGTGAGAAAGTTATTTTTGCTTCAATTTTCGTCATTTTTTCTTTAGATAATTTTCAAAATTAAATCATTATAGATGTTAGATTAAGATGACAAAATGTATTCAATACATTTCTGAGACTCATTTAAGCTGTTTATTAGTATCAAAATTTTTGTTCTCTTTCATAAAATATATAGTTTACTTCAAAATAATGCCTAATGTATAAATCTTTTTTTCACATATAATTTCATAATAAAAACGCAAAATTTGCCCATTTCGAAATTTTTTTTGGAATTATTCAGTTAAATAAGCATAACTTCCTTAGAAAAAATAAAAGCTATGTTCAAATAAAATATTCTTCTTTATTAATTGGGTGTTATTAATATATCAAAAATCACTAAATTGGCCTGTCACAATTAATTGCTAAATGAATATTTTTAATCAATATTAGTATAAAATAATTAATTAATTTGGTTTTGTATTTTATGATTTCTTCTAAAATGAATAAATATAGATGAATTTAAATGAAAATGATTTTTAAAAAATTCATTGATCATTTCGAATCAGTGATTAAAAAAATAAAACGCCGAAAACTATATTTTTTTTTAAAGAATTAAAAAAATTTTTTTTTTTTTTTACAAAACAATGATATTTTGCATATTTTATAATTTGTTTCTAAAATGAATCAAAATCGTTGCGTATAAATAAAAATTATTTTTAAAACTTTTGGAATCAGTAAATTTAAAAAATAAAAAGCCAAAAACGTTTTTGAACAAATTTTAACAAAACACTCAAAATACTTAAAACAATCATTTAATAATTTCTTCTTTTATAAAGATAATTGCATGAAACTTTTTTCCCGTGTGTCGAACATTTCAAAATATCCTCACAATTTTACTTCAAGATTTAAAATAGTAATAAAATTTTGTAATTTGAAAAATTTCTACTTTTCTGTCTTTTTTCAACATACAACTATTTTTAAAAAGGCTACATTTTCGTTTCCGGGGACTAAAAAATTGCAACGAAAGAATTGAAAAGTGAGTGAGTGATTTATAAATTCGCACTGTTCGCCTATTCGAGGGTTTTTAGCGACGGACCTCGAAATTTTCAACCATCGTCAAGTGACGAGGACGACACTTAAGCTTTTACTCACCTCTCCTAAGTACCACACCACACCAACGCAAGAACAAATTTCGAAAAATGGAGTTTTAATGTCATAGTTAAAGAAATCACTCACATCTCGCGCATACACACACTATCGTCCTGATGAACTATGAACTCCTGATGAACGCATACACACACTATCGTCCTGAAGTGCTATCGTCCTGAGGGAAACAAGAAATTCCAATGGGGATTAAGCTATTCACTGGTAAAAGCCCGTGCAACGCCGGGCTAAGCGGAGAGGAAAGAAACAAAGAAGTAAAAGTAATTTCGAGAAATAATGTTGGAAGTGCTGATTTTGTGAAGAGAAGGGAAAATGTTAAACGAGAAAGCCATGACATGCACTCACGGGCCATACACTCACACAAAAGTGATGGCGTCAGAAAGAAAGGAGGAAATTAACATGGGGATTAAGTTATACCCTCGGTAAAAGCCCGTGCAACGCCGGGTCGGGTCAGCTAGTATTTATTTATTTATATATATATATATATATAGGGAAAGAGTGAACTAAAATAGTAGGATTTAAAAAAGGGAATGTAATTCTCGAATTTTGAAAACATATGATTTAAAGGCGGATTGAAGTTATTTGGAAAAAAGAAAATTATTATTAATCGAAACCTACCTGTGTTAAAAAAAATGTTATATGGTATAAAGCAGGGGTCGGCAACCTATGGCACGCAGTCCAATTCTCAGGGTCACTCTGCACTACTCTACAAATCTGTCAATATTTGAGTGGATGGAAGTTGATAATAACCTAATATAGAACCTTGTTTGTCAAACATCTTCAGAATTACGGACTTTTAAGGAATTACAAAAAAGTCTGAAAGTTAGTTATCTAGATATAAAGTTACAGATATTTTGTAAATTATTGAATGTTCCTGCTGGAGACATTTAATTGTTTCAAGAGAGAAAATCGCACGTACTCTGTCTGCTTTCCAATTTTGGTTCTACATATCAGTGTAAAAAAAAAATCTTTCCTCGTATGAAACATATTTCGAGTTCGCAAAGAAATTATTTAGCAACTGAATGCTGAGAACCGGTCAAATCGAAAGTCACGTTATACCTCTGGTTTTGCGATATGAAAATAGAGCGGGGAAAGCATTAGATTCGCATTAAAGTTTTCATTTCACTATAATGAAGGAAAATCCTTATGTTTTATGTTTTCGATTTCTTATTTTAATGAATATGTTTGAAGGTACTTATTATATGCTCAATTCTAAATTTTTTTATTGTTGAAGAAATAAATATATTTAATGCTGTTTATTTGTATGTTAAAAATATTTGGAAATGATGCAAAATTAATATGCAATAAAACTATAAATCTATATTATTGACCTCTACTCTAGAATGCATGCATTATTGAGGGAATCGAAATATTTCAAACATGTCCTTCTTTGTGGCACGCTGAATCCTATTGGTGGGTTGGTTTGGCATGACAGTGATAAAAGATTGCCGACTCCTGGTATAAAGGTTAGCAGAAAAATAACTTTAAAAATATTTCAAAGTTCATTATTGCTTCTTTGGGGTTGAATTTTTGAAAAAAATGTAAAGAGAATTAATTTTAGTTATTTGACCTCAGACTCAAAATAAAATTATTTTTCTTCAAGATGAATAAAAAAAAAAAATTATGACTTTTGATAATGAAATGATGAGTAGATTGACTGCAATCTACATTTTGATACATTTCATAACCCCATCCCTCTCTTAACTAACAGTCGAATTAGTCCGATCCAAGCTTTTTCACGTTTTCCGTTTTATTATTCACTACAATTTCACACAACTACAGTTTCTTCTTTTTTTTTAAAGTTAATATTAAAAAGGCTGGGCCCTCTCATTGCAACAAATGTTTAAGTACCAAAATACCTGTTTTTCTTTAATAAAAAATGTTTTGAGTTTTTAAAAGGCAAATATCTGTCAGAAAGGGGCGTTTCCCGCCATTTGATGATTTTTAAAAGTCATTTTGACACAGTTCTAATTGAAAATATGGCATAAATGTTATATCCCTAGAAAGGTATAATGAAATACAGATTTCAAAAATATTAAAATCGATCATTTCATGATTTTTACCCTACTGACTGCTCTTAATGTGAATAAGTAATATAAATTTTTTTTTTAAAAGTCAATTTCTACACAGGTCAACAACAACAAAAAATTATTTTAGTTACTTTTTATTAAATAATGACAATTAATATAAGTATGTATATATATATATATATATATATAACAGATTCACAATATTAAGTGGCAAATAAAATGCGATTTTCCGTTTTTCTTTATATATATGGTGTTAGACTATTATTTTTGTTTGTTACTAGTTATTCATTAATTAAATTTAATTATTCCAATAAAATAGTATAGTAAAAAGGAATCACATTCTCAGAAATTAGGTGGGATTCTGCCAGTAGGAATTCGAACTCACGACCTTTGGATTAGAAGTCCAACGCGCTATCCATTGCTCTACAGGGACGCAACGAACGATTTTCCTTTTTATGTATTCTATTGGGCTATTATTTTTGTTTGTTAGTAGTTACTCATTTAATGAATTAATATTTGAAAAAAACTGTATTAACTTCAATTGTCATCCACTATAAAATTTTAAAAAATGTATTTGACCTTGAATGGATTATTAGAAAGTATTTTATTAATTATTGAAAATTTTAACAAGATATATAAATAAATAAATATTTATGAATAGGGAGTTGTGAACTAATAGTAGGAATTGAAAATCTGAAATAACCAATGTCAAGGGTAGTCGAGATTAATTTTTGATTGGATTTGATTACACACACACACACACACACACACACACACACACACCACACACACACACACACACACACACACACACACACCACACACACACACACAACACACACACACGCGCGCACACATACACACACTCACATACAACCCCTCAGGTGAGTACGGGTGTCACAATCCCGAGGTGCCCTAGTGATCTTTTCCTTTTCCACGGGGTTTACTGTCTTTGGTAAACACGGACTTCACGATCCCGGGGGGGGGGGTACCCTAGTGATCCTTCTCTATTTTCGACCCTCTTTCTTGTCGTTCAATTCATTCTTTCTTTCTCTCTTCCCGTCTAGACCACAGACATTAAAACAAATGTTTGGCGCAGTATAGACGAAATCGGCTCTTGCGCCAATAAACCCCAAAATCACTCACTCACGCACATACACTCTATATACCAGAGAAAATCTTTTCCTCATAGGTATGTTTTGAAATTTTTTTCAATGTGCACCCCAATATATAATCTAGATGGAAACTCCAAAAATTTTATTAGTAAGATAACTAATAATTTTTTTTTCGTAAGTAGCTTTTACATCATGCACATGAATAAGTAATAAAAATACACCACACTCAAATTTATAACCATAATACTTTTTATTTGCACAGAAAACACAATATATTTCAATAATAATTTTAGGGAATAAAATTCTAACAATAGTATTTATATATCTTATAAACTAATCTGTACACCGTATAAATATCTATAACTAAAAGTATTAACAGTTCTCTTCGAGTGTACATTTTCTTTGTACATAGATTTCTTGTGTACATAAGGAAAACAATTAATTGAGCACTAAAGTGTATGGATCATTTATAGTACAGAGTAAACACAACAGACATAAAGGACAGTTTCACACTTGTTACAGAAAGCAAAATATAGTTTTGAAAAAAAAAAGTTTAAGATTCAAAGACAGTGCGGTATCATTGTTCTTTTAATACGTTTCAAATGATTGAACCTTATATAAAAATTGGTACATCGAGTTGGTCATGCTGAACATTAAGACATCAGTAGTAAAGAGTGTAGAAGTCTTAGTAGTTAATTTTTCTACGAAGGTGCTGAGATGTTTTGAGCCGAATAAACACAAACGATTATTTTTATAGAATACGTTTTAATTCTATTAAGAAAATAAGCGAATGTTAAGAACTAAATGTAACTCTTCCATAAAATCCTGATTTATATTAATTTAAATATTACTTAAGCATGTGTTAAGCAAATTGAAATGTTTAATTCATTGGAATATTAGTTTTTGTACAAATATAATTTTATTTAACATACTTCTTTGCTGAGATAAAAATAGTGTGTTAACCTGTAACCTAAAATAAAAATTTTAGAACTTTTTCAAAAAAAATTTATTTGGTAAATCACTTTTTTTATTGGTCAGAATTAATCCTAGAAATGGAATTTTATTAAAGTAAAGCAAAAGTGAAGATTATTTAGTTCTTTAAATTTTGCTGGTAATTTCGGAAAATTGTTCAAAAATAATTTTGTTTAGCATTAAAGTCAGCTTATTTCATATTTCATCAAGGTCAGTTATAAATTACATATGTGAAAGTTATTATATTACAGATATTACCATTTCTATAAGATAAAAAAAAGTTATTATTTCAAGTATTTTATATAAAAACCTTTTTTTATATAGAATTCAACAAACATTTGTTGATTGCAGATCATTTTTACACCAGTACTTAGGATTTCTGTTTTAGGTATGTGTTTAAAATAGTTTTTCAAATACTTCCATCAAATTTTCTCACGTACAGATTAAATTTTACGTTAAATTTAACTTTATTATACTGTGCATAATATTCAAAATTACGTTAGGTCTACTTTAAGGAAATATGTTAAAATTTTCAGAAAACGCTTCTCATTTTTTAAAGTTTTATCTTTAACTTAAAGAATATAAATTATCTAGAATAAATGTAAATAAAGCAATTAAAACAAAAATTTAGACTTTTAAGTAAGTAATTTTTTTTAATGATCTAGATTTGATTAACTGAATTTTAACTTAAATATTTTTAACTCAAACAAGCACAAAGTATACCTTGGAGAGACATTGCGTTATGTTATCACTTTAAGATATTGTTGGAATACATATAAGTGACATCCGAATTGTTTTGACAAAATTAGTTTAGATTAAACATAAATGTAAAGAAGCGTTGTTAATATCATAATTGTACTTTACTTTATATTTTAATTGATACATTTTCATATATTCGGCTTCAAAACATATCAGTCTCTTCCTATAAAATTCTGTAATGCAGCCATATTCTTTTACCTTTCCAATATTTCAAGGTAGATTCTACCTCTTTGACGAAGCAACATGTACTGCAGATGGCTCTGCAAACACTTCGATTGCTATTGATATAATAGAACTATTACACATATTGGTACTCATATGCACCCAGGCTTGCTTAGGAAAACTAGTAGAACTTTCCAAAAACATAAACTATAACAATGATTATAGAAAATATTTACATCGATTTACACATGCTGTATCAAGACACCATAACTAAACAACTTCTGACTGTTCCTTTTCGTTTGTTTTCTTCCGCCAACTTTACAACTAGTTCCTGTTCTAAATTATAGAGAAGCTCGATGTTGTACACAGAAATGATTGCCATTAAAAGATTTCAGCCGAAAAGGAAGCCTACAGTATCTTGTACTTGTAACTATATCTAGTTTGGTCAGAGATGTGAAAAAAACAGCTTCCATAGTTAACTGTAAGCAGTAACACTGGATGACCTATGCGTTGTTGACACAGTTTTACATAGCATTACTTGGTATGCATTGAAAGAGGAATGAAAAGTTTATAAGGAAATGAAAGACATGCTAATGGTGTTCAAAAGCTCATCTTTCATTTCGAGTTGAGTTGTTTGGAATTCATCAGAAAAATCTAACAAATAGAGTCACCTGCACTTTTTAAGATATGTTTATTTTTCTATGATGAATTATATGAAGTCATGATGTGCAGTCGTACTGTTACCACAGCCTTCATTCTGGCAAACTATTTACAGTAGACTTTTTTAGTTAGTTATCTCATAATATTAACAAACATTAATTGCTAGATTATTAGTAATTTTTTTGTCGTTTTACATAAAATAGCAAATTGTGCAATATTCGTTTCCAATAAAATATGTTCAGTATTGTTTTGTCAATCTTCGAAGTGGAAATTTAGAATTTTTCTATTCCCAACTTTGATATGTAAGTGAAAAAATTGGAACAAAGTGGAATAATATAGTAGGTATGATAAGTAATAAGAAATGCAAGCAAAATACAAATGTCATCAGAAAAACCTAAAATTAAATGACTGAAATGGAACAAATCTACTTTTCTTAGTGATTGTTATAAATAAATAACAAATGAGTTGAATATATAACATGGGATTTAACAAAAATTAATTGATAATTCTTAAAATATTAGTCACTTTTTACAATATTCGGCAACAGTTCCATAAATAATACACTGTTAACAAATTAGAAGAAGGAAATTCCTGAGATTTTCACTAATTTATGGCATGTAACCAACCTGGAAATAGCTTCAATGAAAAATCTAACATTTATTGCAAAATAAATAATGTTAAATAGTGTATATTTAATAAGCATGAAATTTCATTTACATTAATTTGTACAAATGTAATCAGAAAAATAAGCTGAAAACTATAATTAAAAACATGTCTGTATCTTAGAACCTTTGGTTTTAACTTACTAAAATATAAATTTATTAGAATTCAAAATATAAAAGAGATTTTTATAAATTCCTCAAACACATTTCAGAATTAAACGCAAATACATTACAATACATAAATGGCTATTTTATAACAAATTTCATATTAAATACAATGATAGAATCAATGCAAAAGTACTCCAAAATGTAGAACAAGGTATTTTTTAAAGCCTTAACTGTTTTAGCGCTATCCTCTGATAAAAATTCTAATTTTTCTTGTCTTTCCACTTCATTTTAAAAATTTCTATTTCAGAAAAATATAATCCGATTTCGAAAAAGGAATTATCATTACAAATATTTCTTGTAATTCTAAATATTTTGTTGATTTCTTCCGCAGTAAATATTTAAATAAAACAACTTTTTATATTCATTGATATGAGAAAGGCTATCATGTTTCCATCAAATTTATATTTTTGCATTGAATATCATTTAGTATCAAGCATATAGAAATATATATTTTTCGATTCAAGTTAATACTAAAAAGAGCTTTTATACTTGTATGCTTTGTAATTATACAACATTAGAAAGCTTATGCAATTGTTGTATCAAAATATAACATGAAAAAGATAATTACTATTTATCGAAAGTAAAAAATATAAGAAACAAAAATCTACCAGTTTCAGATAAAAATATAAATCATTGCATAGTTTCCATGCCTTATTTTGAAGGAAATTCTATTAATTTTTCAATTTATGTGATGTAATTTCATTACATTTATCAAAAATTCTCTTTTTGTTGACAAGCACAACAGGAGCGATGCTACCAAATATTGCATTTGTTTTTGTTCTTTTTTCTTAAAAGATGTGGGTTTATACTGAATTCATAAATCAGTATAAGGAAAATATTTTCTCTCTTGATTAAGAATTGTATTGAATGCATAGAATAAAGAGAACAAATGGAAAATATATGTTAATAATTTAACTGAAATATGCATAAACAACTCATGTTGAATATTTCTTGAAATTCTCAACAAATTAAAGTAAATTTCACTATATATTTGAATACGATAAAATATTTTTTTATCTTACTTTTTAAGGAGCATTTGTGTTTTTAATTGTTATGATATGAAAATTGATAGACATTTTATTTATTCTGGTTATTTTTTCGTAAAGAATTTTTCCAAAAGTCCTATAAGATGTAATAAAATAGAAATCTTTTGAGTTACTTTAACTGTGTTTTTGTTTTCAACTTATTTTAAAGATTTTGCATCAAGTTCAACAATTTTCTAAATTTAAAAGCGTATTTAATTTGAAATTTCAGAAATTTTTATCCGAAACTACAAATGTTAGAAAATAAACCGAAGTCATTACAAAGTCTTAGACAAAGGGTTTGGGAACTATGAATTCAAAGATCTGTGACAGGAAAATACTAGAAAATAAATTGCAGCACTCTCAAAAATATAATAATGAATTATTTTAGCAATACTTCAATTTTAAAATACATTATTCATTCGATAAAAACATGCTAAGTTAATAATGGATATATCTCTCTTACAATTTCATATATATTTCAGCAAGATTATATATTAAATTTTAAAGCATTTTATCGATATGCCTTTTGATGTATAAATTTTTAATGATACGTATTAATCACGTGTAATGTGTAATTTCTTAAAAAATTAAGCAGCATTTTTTTTTTAAATATGTACATAGACTATTTTTAAAAAATCAATTTTTTAAAATAAATCTGATTACACACATAATTAAAACATATGCATTTCAGATGTAATAGTTGTTAAATAAGTTTGCATTAGATTTCTATAATTAGTCATACAGAGCTTCCTATAGAAAAGAGAATCTTTTTTTCATACAAAGTTCTCATTTGTTACCACAGCTTTCGAACAAAACACCTACATATGAAAAGCTCTAAACAACGTGACAATGTTCTATACATCACAGGCATGGAAAGACAGTTCCATATCTTAATGTAAAAATTATGATTTAGCACACGGAAGCTTCCCAATCAGAGAAGATTTCAACACTGTCAATAGAAAATTCTTTCTACATGTTTTACAATATCTATATCATGTACTCTAAGACAAATACTTTACTGGAAGCTAAATGTAAATTTTCACTTTGATGGTATATTTCATTCACTTGTTAAATCATCTGCTGTACAAAGTGGACATACTTACGTCATCTTCCCAGAAAGCAAATTTGGCTTCATTTTCAATTCAATATTCATAATTCATAGCAACTAATAGTAAGAATAATATGTAATAAAAGAGAGTCTGTATAAGAAAACGAAACATTTGTTTGTGATGGTATTATGCAGGGTTTGAATTTTAATTCGTTTTTGTAATGCGTAAAATTGTTTATCATAAGTACTGAAGCAATACATACATAATTTTATTTAAATTCCCAATTTTGTGATAATAAGCCAAAAAATATAAAAATAAACTATTTAGAAGTTAACTATTAGAAAGTTTACAAAACTATTAAAAGACCAAAAGCAGTTACACATAATTTGTCATATAAAGGTTTTGCTTGTTAAATATAAATAAAAATATTATGTGACATCTATAGAAAAAATATTGTATTTGGACGTTCATGAGATTTCGAAATCAACCTCAACCAAGAACTGTCCTTACGGGTTTAGGCTCTTGGCGTCATAAAGAATTCCAAAATCACAAAAACGTCATTATTAAAATATATGTTTTAAAAAAATTTAGAGGTGGCACTGCGAATCTTTCCTGAATTGAAATAATATGTATCAAAAAACATAAAAATCCAAATAAATAGAATTTTGAAGTTTAAATCATTCAATTTAACTGCATTAAAAAATTTAGAAAGTTAATGATAATATTATATAATCACATTCCATAAGTAATTTATTGCTTAGACGTTATAATTCATTATTGATTGCTTGGTAAGTCTGAAAGCCATTTCATTGGTGGCACCATCTAGTGGCAGTTCTCGCAACTAATTTTTTGACGACGTTTGAATTTATTCAATCAATTCAAGCTCTCGTTGTTGCTTAATGCCGTGATTTTAATGTTGTCGAAAGAACCAGAGCCAAATTGATACTCAAAGGATCTTTTACCTGCCTCATAAACATATAACTTACGTGTCTACGATTTTCTCACTCAGAAAATCTATCGACTCCAGACAGAAAAAAGCACGTAATTAATCAGATCTTTGTAATACTCGTTAAAATATATAGGGTAGTTAATAATACTGAAAAGATAAAAATATTACATTCATACAGATGTATATTTTTATAACATATTTGCGTTGAGACAGAAGGATTTATAATACATTGGATTAATTTGTCCTTTTTGTTATTTGCAAAAGAATGAAAAATTTAATTATTATAGCATTTGAATTAAGTTTTTTAAAATCCAATTTTTACTTTCTGGGTAGATGATCACACAATTATCATATTTATTAGAAAATATGTAGAGTTAATTTCACCCACGGAGAACCACCGCAGCCCAACAAGCAGTATCACAGGATCTAGGATTGAACGCTGAGAGATTAATTATGACACATGCACGTTGATGTAATTTAAATTATATTCCAGAATTATAAAATTCTTCTTCTTCCTTTAAAATGGCTTCATATATAACATTTTTCTTGTATAGTGTGTTTTTATGCAGTGAATATTTCTAAGGGTTGATCTGAATTTAATTTATATATACTGTAGCTAAATTTAATTAACAAGTTCAAATTTATTTTTAAAAGTGAAATTTTAAAAAATATTTAAATTACAAATCTAATGAAAACAATTTGGAGATATTACAAATCTAAATCACAAAACTGGTTTCGAACAACCCTACCTTATCAATGAGCTAAGAAATATCTCAAAATATAGTAATTCCTTCCTCTTAAGGCTTTGGAAACGCTTTTGTAAATGTTATTATTTCTTTCAAATTCAAATTTATTTAAGTTTTAAATGATTTAATGAATTTTAAGTCACGCACGCATGCCACAATTAAATCATATCAGCCCACGATCTATTCTAATTTAGAGAAATGATTGCAGATCGTTCAC
>BMAO01023248.1:0-39186 GCA_019973975.1 Trichonephila clavata | reverse complement strand
AAAAATTTCTAACTCCTATTCCAACCAAACTCAATTTTCTTATGTAAAATCCGACGCTGATCACGAATACATGTAGCGCTTTTCAAAATTTCAATTAGATCAAAAGTTATTGCAATAAAAATTTCACATTTTTTGGATATTTGGCAGGGGAGACGTCATGAACAGGGAAAAATTTCTAACTCCTATTCCAACCAAACTCAATTTTCTTATGTAAAATCCGACGCTGATCACGAATACATGTAGCTCTTTTCAAATTTCAATTAGATCAAAAGTTATTGCAATAAAAAATTTCACATTTTTTGGATATTTGGCAGGGGAGACGTCATGAACAGGGAAACAATTTCTAACTATTCCAACCAAACTCATTTTCTTATGTAAATCCGACGCTGATCACGAATACATGTAGCGCTTTTCAAAATTTCAATTAGATCAAAAGTTATTGCAATAAAAATTTTCACATTTTTTGGATATTTGGCAGGGGAGACGTCATGAACAGGGAACAATTTCTAACTCCTATTCCAACCAAACTCTATTTTCTTATGTAAAATCCGACGCTGATCGCGAATACATGTAGCGCTTTTCAAAATTTCAATTAGATCAAAAGTTATTGCAATAAAAATTTTCACATTTTTTGGATATTTGGCAGGGGAGACGTCATGAACAGGGAAACAATTTCTAACTCCTATTCCAACCAAACTCATTTTCTGATGTAAATCCGACGCTGATCGCGAATACATGTAGCGCTTTTCAAAATTTCAATTAGATCAAAAGTTATTGCAATAAAATTTTCACATTTTTGGATATTTGGCAGGGGAGACGTCATGAACAGGGAAAAATTTCTAACTCCTATTCCAACAAACTCATTTTCTTATGTAAAATCCGACGCTGATCACGAATACATGTAGCGTTTTCAAAATTTCAATTAGATCAAAAGTTATTGCAATAAAATTTTACATTTTTTGGATATTTGGCAGGGGAGACGTCATGAACAGGGAAAATTTCTAACTCCTATTCCAACCAAACTCAATTTTCTTATGTAAATCCGACGCTGATCACGAATACATGTAGCGCTTTTCAAAATTTCAATTAGATCAAAAGTTATTGCAATAAAAATTTTCACATTTTTTGGATATTTGGCAGGGGAGACGTCATGAACAGGGAAAAATTTCTAACTCCTATTCCAACCAAACTCAATTTTCTTATGTAAAATCCGACGCTGATCACGAATACATGTAGCGCTTTTCAAAATTTCAATTAGATCAAAAGTTATTGCAATAAAAATTTTACATTTTTTGGATATTTGGCAGGGGAGACGTCATGAACAGGGAAAAATTTCTAACTCCTATTCCAACCAAACTCAATTTTCTTATGTAAAATCCGACGCTGATCACGAATACATGTAGCGCTTTTCAAAATTTCAATTAGATCAAAAGTTATTGCAATAAAAATTTTCACATTTTTTGGATATTTGGCAGGGGAGACGTCATGAACAGGGAAAAAATTTCTAACTCCTATTCCACAAACTCAATTTTCTTATGTAAATCCGACGCTGATCACGAATACATGTAGCGCTTTTCAAAATTTCAATTAGATCAAAGTTATTGCAATAAAAACTTTCACATTTTTGGATATTTGGCAGGGGAGACGTCATGAACAGGGAAAAATTTCTACTCCTATTCCAACCAACTCAATTTTTCTATGTAAAATCGACGCTGATCCGAATACATGTAGCGCTTTTCAAAATTTCAATTAGATCAAAAGTTATTGCAATAAAAAATTTCACATTTTTTGGATATTTGGCAGGGAGACGTCATGAACAGGGAAAATATTTTAACTCCTATTCCAACCAAACTCATTTTCTATGTAAAATCCGACGCTGATCACGAATACATGTAGCGCTTTTTCAAAATTTCAATTAGATCAAAAGTTATTGCAATAAAAAATTTTCACATTTTTGGATATTTGGCAGGGGAGACGTCATGAACAGGGAAAAATTTCTAACTCTATTCCAACCAAACTCAATTTCTTATGTAAATCCGACGCTGATCACGAATACATGTAGCGCTTTTCAAAATTTCAATTAGATCAAAAGTTATTGCAATAAAAATTTTCACTTTTTGGATATTTGGCAGGGGAGACGTCATGAACAGGAAAAAATTTCTAACTCCTATTCAACCAAATCTAATTTTTTATGTAAAATCCGACGCTGATCGCGAATACATGTAGCGCTTTTCAAAATTTCAATTAGATCAAAAGTTATTGCAATAAAAATTTCACATTTTTTGGATATTTGGCAGGGGAGACGTCATGAACAGGGAAAATTTCTAACTCCTATTCCAACCAAACTCAATTTTCTTATGTAAAATCCGACGCTGATCACGAATACATGTAGCGCTTTTCAAAATTTCAATTAGATCAAAAGTTATTGCAATAAAAATTTTCACATTTTTTGGATATTTGGCAGGGGAGACGTCATGAACAGGGAAAAATTTCTAACTCCTATTCCAACCAAACTCAATTTTCTTATGTAAATCCGACGCTGATCACGAATACATGTAGCGCTTTTCAAAATTTCAATTAGATCAAAAGTTATTGCAATAAAAAATTTCACATTTTTTGGATATTTGGCAGGGAGACGTCATGAACAGGAAAAATTTCTAACTCCTATTCCAACCAAACTCAATTTTCTTATGTAAAATCCGACGCTGATCACGAATACATGTAGCGCTTTTCAAAATTTCAATTAGATCAAAAGTTATTGCAATAAAAATTTTCACATTTTTTGGATATTTGGCAGGGGAGACGTCATGAACAGGGAAAAAATTTCTAACTCCTATTCCAACCAAACTCAATTTTCTTATGTAAATCCGACGCTGATCACGAATACATGTAGCGCTTTTCAAAATTTCAATTAGATCAAAAGTTATTGCAATAAAATTTTCACATTTTTGGATATTTGGCAGGGGAGACGTCATGAACAGGGAAAAAATTTCTAACTCTATTCCAACAAACTCAATTTTCTTATGTAAAGTCCGACGCTGATCACGAATACATGTAGCTGCTTTTCAAAATTTCAATTAGATCAAAAGTTATTGCAATAAAAAATTTCACATTTTTTGGATATTTGGCAGGGGAGACGTCATGAACAGGGAAAAAATTTCTAACTCCTATTCCAACCAAACTCATTTCTTATGTAAATCCGACGCTGATCACGAATACATGTAGCGCTTTTCAAAATTTCAATTAGATCAAAAGTTATTGCAATAAAAAATTTTCACATTTTTTTGGATATTTGGCAGGGGAGACGTCATGAACAGGGAAAAAATTCTAACTCCTATTCCAACCAAACTCATTTTTCTTATGTAAAATCCGACGCTGATCACGAATACATGTAGGCTCTTTTCAAAATTTCAATTAGATCAAAAGTTATTGCAATAAAAAATTTTCACATTTTTTGGATATTTGGCAGGGGAGACGTCATGAACAGGGAAAAAATTTCTAACTCCTATTCCAACCAAACTCATATTTTCTTATGTAAAGTCCGACGCTGATCACGAATACATGTAGCTGTTTTCAAAATTTAATTAGATCAAAGTTATTGCAATAAAAATGTTTCACATTTTTTGGATATTTGGCAGGGAGACGTCATGAACAGGGAAAAAATTTCTAACTCTATTCAACAAACTCTAATTTTCTTATGTAATCCGACGCTGATCACGAATACATGTAGCGCTTTTCAAATTTCAATTAAGATCAAAAGTTATTGCAATAAAAATTTTCACATTTTTTGGATATTTGGCAGGGGAGACGTCATGAACAGGGAAAAAATTTCTAACTCCTATTCAATCCAAACTTAATTTTCTTATGTAAAGTCCGACGCTGATCACGATACATGTAGCTCTTTTACAAATTTCAATTAGATCAAAAGTTATTGCAATAAAAAATTTCACATTTTTTGGATATTTGGCAGGGGAGACGTCATGAACAGGGAAAAATTTCTAACTCCTATTCCAACCAAACTCAATTTCTTATGTAAATCCGACGCTGATCACGAATACATGTAGGCTCTTTTCAAAATTTCAATTAGATCAAAAGTTATTGCAATAAAAATTTTCACCTTTTTTGGATATTTGGCAGGGGAGACGTCATGACAGGGAAAAATTTCTAATCCTATTCCAACCAAACTCAATTTTCTTATGTAAATCCGACGCTGATCACGAATACATGTAGCTCTTTTCAAAATTTCAATTGATCAAAAGTTATTGCAATAAAAATTTTACATTTTTTGGATATTTGGCAGGGGAGACGTCATGAACAGGGAAAAAATTTCTAACTCCTATTCCAACCAAACTCAATTTTCTTATGTAAAGTCCGACGCTGATTACGAATTACATGTAGCGCTTTTCAAAATTTCAATTAGATCAAAGTTATTGCAATAAAAATTTTCACATTTTTTGGATATTTGGCAGGGGAGACGTCATGAACAGGGAAAAATTTCTAACTCCTATTCAACCAAACTCAATTTTCTTATGTAAAATCGACGCTGATCACGAATACATGTAGCTCTTTTCAAAATTTCAATTAGATCAAAAGTTATTGCAATAAAATTTTTCACATTTTTTGGATATTTGGCAGGGGAGACGTCATGAAACAGGGAAAAATTTATACTCCTATTCAACCAAACTCAATTTTCTTATGTAAATCGACGCTGATCACGAATACATGTGCGCTTTTCAAATTTAATTAGATCAAAAGTTATTGCAATAAAAATTTTCACATTTTTTGGATATTTGGCAGGGGAGACGTCATGAACAGGGAAAAATTTCTAAACTCCTATTCCAACAAACTCATTTTCTATGTAAAGTCCGACGCTGATCACGAATACATGTAGCGCTTTTCAAAATTTCAATTAGATCAAAAGTTATTGCAATAAAAAATTTTCACATTTTTGGATATTTGGCAGGGGAGACGTCATGAACAGGGAAAAAATTTCTAACTCCTATTCAACCAAACTCAATTTTCTTATGTAAATCCGACGCTGATCACGATACATGTAGCGCTTTTCAAATTTCATTAGATCAAAAGTTTATTGCAATAAAAATAATTTTCACATTTTTGGATATTGGCAGGGGAGACGTCATGAACAGGGAAAAAATTTCTAACTCCTATTCCAACCAAACTCAATTTTTCTTATGTAAATCCGACGCTGATCACGAATACATGTAGCGCTTTTTCAAAATTTCAATTAGATCAAAAGTTATTGCAATAAAAATTTTTCACATTTTTTGGATATTTGGCAGGGGAGACGTCAATGAACAGGGAAAAAATTTCTAACTCCTATTCCAACCAAACTCAATTTTCTTATGTAAAGTCCGACGCTGATCACGAATACATGTAGCGCTTTTCAAATTTCAATTAGATCAAAAGTTATTGCAATAAAAATTTTCACATTTTTTGGATATTTGGCAGGGGAGACGTCATGAACAGGGAAAAAATTTCTAACTCCTATTCCAACCAAACTCAATTTTTCTTATGTAAAGTCCGACGCTGATCACGAATACATGTAGCCTTTTTCAAAATTTCAATTAGATCAAAAGTTATTGCAATAAAAAATTTTCACATTTTTTGGATATTTGGCAGGGGAGACGTCATGAACAGGGAAAAAATTTCTAACTCCTATTCCAACCAAACTCATTTTCTATGTAAAATCCGACGCTGATCACGAATACATGTAGCGCTTTTCAAAATTTCAATTAGATCAAAGTTATTGCAATAAAAATTTTCACATTTTTTGGATATTTGGCAGGGGAGACGTCATGAACAGGGAAAAAATTTCTAACTCCTATTCCAACCAAACTCATTTTTCTTATGTAAATCCGACGCTGATCACGAATACATGTAGAGATTTTCAAAAATTCAATTGGATACAAAGTTATTGCAATAAAAAGTTTTCACATTTTTTGGATGTTTGGCAGGGGAGACGTCATGAACAGGGAAAAAATTTCTAACTCCTATTCCAACCAAACTCAATTTTCTTATGTAAATCGACGCTGATCACGAATACATGTAGCTCTTTTCAAATTTCAATTAGATCAAAAGTTATTGCAATAAAAAGTTTCACATTTTTTGGATATTTGGCAGGGAGACGTCATGAACAGGGAAAAAATTTCTAACTCTATTCCAACAAACTCATTTTCTATGTAAATCGACGCTGATCACGAATACATGTAGGCTTTTCAAAATTTTCAATTAGATCAAAAGTTATTGCAATAAAAATTTCACATTTTTTGGATATTTGGCAGGGGAGACGTCATGAACAGGGAAAAAATTTCTAACTCCTATTCCAAACTAATTTTCTATGTAAAATCCGACGCTGATCACGAATACATGTAGCGCTTTTCAAAATTTCAATTAGATCAAAAGTTATTGCAATAAAAAGTTTTCACATTTTTTGGATATTTGGCAGGGGAGACGTCATGAACAGGGAAAAATTTCTAACTCCTATTCCAACCAAACTCATTTTCTGATGTAAAATCCGACGCTGATCACGAATACATGTAGCGCTTTTCAAAATTTCAATTAGATCAAAAGTTATTGCAATAAAATTTTCACATTTTTTGGATATTTGGCAGGGGAGACGTCATGAACAGGGAAAAAATTTCTAACTCCTATTCCAACCAAACTCAATTTTCTTATGTAAAGTCCGACGCTGATCACGATACATGTAGCTTTTTCAAATTTCAATTAGATCAAAAGTTATTGCAATAAAAATTTTCACATTTTTTGGATATTTGGCAGGGGAGACGTCATGAACAGGGAAAAATTTCTAACTCCTATTCCAACCAAACTCATTTTCTTATGTAAATCCGACGCTGATCACGAATACATGTAGCGCTTTTCAAAATTTCAATTAGATCAAAAGTTATTGCAATAAAAATTTTCACATTTTTTGGATATTTGGCAGGGGAGACGTCATGAACAGGGAAAAATTTCTAACTCCTATTCCAACAAACTCAATTTTCTATGTAAAGTCCGACGCTGATCAGAATACATGTAGCGCTTTTCAAAATTTCAATTAGATCAAAAGTTATTGCAATAAAATTTTCACATTTTTTGGATATTTGGCAGGGGAGACTCATGAACAGGGAAAAATTTCTAACTCCTATTCAACCAAACTCAATTTTCTTATGTAAATCCGACGCTGATCACGAATACATGTAGCGCTTTTCAAAATTTCAATTAGATCAAAGTTATTGCAATAAAAATTTCACATTTTTTGGATATTTGGCAGGGGAGACGTCATGAACAGGGAAAAATTTCTAACTCCTATTCCAACCAAACTCATTTTCTTATGTAAATCCGACGCTGATCACGAATACATGTAGCGCTTTTCAAAATTTCAATTAGATCAAAAGTTATTGCAATAAAAATTTTCACATTTTTTGGATATTTGGCAGGGGAGACGTCATGAACAGGGAAAAATTTCTACTCCTATTCCAACCAAACTCATTTTCTTATGTAAATCCGACGCTGATCACGAATACATGTAGCGCTTTTCAAAATTTCAATTAGATCAAAAGTTATTGCAATAAAAAATTTTCACATTTTTGGATATTTGGCAGGGGAGACGTCATGAACAGGGAAAAATTTCTAACTCCTATTCAACCAAACTCAATTTTCTTATGTAAATCCGACGCTGATCACGAATACATGTAGCGTTTTCAAATTTCAATTAGATCAAAAGTTATTGCAATAAAAATTTCACATTTTTTGGATATTTGGCAGGGGAGACGTCATGAACAGGGAAAAATTTCTAACTCCTATTCCAACAACTCAATTTTTATGTAAAATCCGACGCTGATCACGAATACATGTAGCGCTTTTCAAAATTTCAATTAGATCAAAAGTTATTGCAATAAAAATTTTCACATTTTTTGGATATTTGGCAGGGGAGACGTCATGAACAGGGAAAAATTTCTAACTCCTATTCAACCAAACTCAATTTTCTTATGTAAAATCCGACGCTGATCACGAATACATGTAGCGCTTTTCAAAATTTCAATTAGATCAAAAGTTATTGCAATAAAAATTTCACATTTTTTGGATATTTGGCAGGGGAGACGTCATGAACAGGGAAAAATTTCTAACTCCTATTCCAACCAAACTCAATTTTCTTATGTAAAGTCCGACGCTGATCACGAATACATGTAGCGCTTTTCAAAATTTCAATTAGATCAAAAGTTATTGCAATAAAAAATTTCACATTTTTTGGATATTTGGCAGGGGAGACGTCATGAACAGGGAAAAATTTCTAACTCCTATTCCAACCAAACTCAATTTTCTTATGTAAAATCCGACGCTGATCACGAATACATGTAGCGCTTTTCAAAATTTCAATTAGATCAAAAGTTATTGCAATAAAAATTTTCACATTTTTGGATATTTGGCAGGGGAGACGTCATGAACAGGGAAAAAATTTCTAACTCCTATTCCAACCAAACTCATTTTCTTATGTAAATCCGACGCTGATCACGAATACATGTAGCGCTTTTCAAAAT
Organism: Trichonephila clavata; assembly: GCA_019973975.1. Classification (NCBI taxonomy): domain Eukaryota; kingdom Metazoa; phylum Arthropoda; class Arachnida; order Araneae; family Nephilidae; genus Trichonephila; species Trichonephila clavata. Next base: position 30,628 of record BMAO01023248.1, on the reverse strand, counting down.
TTCAATTAGATCAAAAGTTATTGCAATAAAAATTTTCACATTTTTTGGATATTTGGCAGGGGAGACGTCATGAACAGGGAAAAATTTCTAACTCCTATTCCAACCAAACTCAATTTTCTTATGTAAAGTCCGACGCTGATCACGAATACATGTAGCGCTTTTCAAAATTTCAATTAGATCAAAAGTTATTGCAATAAAAATTTCACATTTTTTGGATATTTGGCAGGGGAGACGTCATGAACAGGGAAAAATTTCTAACTCCTATTCCAACCAAACTCAATTTTCTTATGTAAATCCGACGCTGATCACGAATACATGTAGCGCTTTTCAAAATTTCAATTAGATCAAAAGTTATTGCAATAAAAAATTTTCACATTTTTTGGATATTTGGCAGGGGAGACGTCATGAACAGGGAAAAATTTCTAACTCCTATTCCAACCAAACTCAATTTTCTTATGTAAATCCGACGCTGATCACGAATACATGTAGCGCTTTTCAAAATTTCAATTAGATCAAAAGTTATTGCAATAAAAAATTTCACATTTTTTGGATATTTGGCAGGGGAGACGTCATGAACAGGGAAAAATTTCTAACTCCTATTCCAACCAAACTCAATTTTCTTATGTAAAATCCGACGCTGATCACGAATACATGTAGCTCTTTTCAAAATTTCAATTAGATCAAAAGTTATTGCAATAAAAAATTTCACATTTTTTGGATATTTGGCAGGGGAGACGTCATGAACAGGGAAAAAATTTCTAACTCCTATTCCAACCAAACTCAATTTTCTTATGTAAAGTCCGACGCTGATCACGAATACATGTAGCGCTTTTCAAAATTTCAATTAGATCAAAAGTTATTGCAATAAAAATTTTCACATTTTTTGGATATTTGGCAGGGGAGACGTCATGAACAGGGAAAAATTTCTAACTCCTATTCCAACCAAACTCAATTTTCTTATGTAAATCCGACGCTGATCACGAATACATGTAGCGCTTTTCAAAATTTCAATTAGATCAAAAGTTATTGCAATAAAAATTTTTCACATTTTTTGGATATTTGGCAGGGGAGACGTCATGAACAGGGAAAAATTTCTAACTCCTATTCCAACCAAACTCAATTTTCTTATGTAAATCCGACGCTGATCACGAATACATGTAGCGCTTTTCAAAATTTCAATTAGATCAAAAGTTATTGCAATAAAAATTTTCACATTTTTTGGATATTTGGCAGGGGAGACGTCATGAACAGGGAAAAATTTCTAACTCCTATTCCAACCAAACTCAATTTTCTTATGTAAAATCCGACGCTGATCACGAATACATGTAGCGCTTTTCAAAATTTCAATTAGATCAAAAGTTATTGCAATAAAAAATTTTCACATTTTTTGGATATTTGGCAGGGGAGACGTCATGAACAGGGAAAAATTTCTAACTCCTATTCCAACCAAACTCAATTTTCTTATGTAAAATCCGACGCTGATCACGAATACATGTAGCGCTTTTCAAAATTTCAATTAGATCAAAGTTATTGCAATAAAAATTTCACATTTTTTGGATATTTGGCAGGGGAGACGTCATGAACAGGGAAAAATTTCTAACTCCTATTCCAACCAAACTCAATTTTCTTATGTAAAATCCGACGCTGATCACGAATACATGTAGCGCTTTTCAAAATTTCAATTAGATCAAAAGTTATTGCAATAAAAATTTTCACATTTTTTGGATATTTGGCAGGGGAGACGTCATGAACAGGGAAAAAATTTCTAACTCCTATTCCAACCAAACTCAATTTTCTTATGTAAAGTCCGACGCTGATCACGAATACATGTAGCGCTTTTCAAAATTTCAATTAGATCAAAAGTTATTGCAATAAAAATTTTCACATTTTTTGGATATTTGGCAGGGGAGACGTCATGAACAGGGAAAAAATTTCTAACTCCTATTCCAACCAAACTCTATTTTCTGATGTAAAATCCGACGCTGATCGCGAATACATGTAGCGCTTTTCAAAATTTCAATTAGATCAAAAGTTATTGCAATAAAAATTTCACATTTTTTGGATATTTGGCAGGGGAGACGTCATGAACAGGGAAAAATTTCTAACTCCTATTCCAACCAAACTCAATTTTCTGATGTAAAGTCCGACGCTGATCACGAATACATGTAGCGCTTTTCAAAATTTCAATTAGATCAAAAGTTATTGCAATAAAAATTTTCAAATTTTTTGGATATTTGGCAGGGGAGACGTCATGAACAGGGAAAAATTTCTAACTCCTATTCCAACCAAACTCAATTTTCTTATGTAAAGTCCGACGCTGATCACGAATACATGTAGCGCTTTTCAAAATTTCAATTAGATCAAAAGTTATTGCAATAAAAATTTTCACATTTTTTGGATATTTGGCAGGGGAGACGTCATGAACAGGGAAAAATTTCTAACTCCTATTCCAACAAACTCTATTTTCTGATGTAAAATCCGACGCTGATCGCGAATACATGTAGCTCTTTTCAAAATTTCAATTAGATCAAAAGTTATTGCAATAAAAAATTTTCACATTTTTTGGATATTTGGCAGGGGAGACGTCATGAACAGGGAAAAAATTTCTAACTCCTATTCCAACCAAACTCTATTTTCTGATGTAAAGTCCGACGCTGATCGCGAATACATGTAGCGCTTTTCAAAATTTCAATTAGATCAAAAGTTATTGCATAAAAAAATTTTCACATATTTTGGATATTTGGCAGGGGAGACGTCATGAACAGGGAAAAAATTTCTAACTCCTATTCCACCAAACTCTATTTTCTGATGTAAAGTCCGACGCTGATCGCGAATACATGTAGCGCTTTTCAAAATTTCAATTAGATCAAAAGTTATTGCAATAAGAAATTTTCACATTTCTTGGATATTTGGCAGGGGAGACGTCATGAACAGGGAAAAAATTTCTAACTCCTATTCCAACCAAACTCAATTTTCTTATGTAAAGTCCGACGCTGATCACGAATACATGTAGCGCTTTTCAAAATTTCAATTAGATCAAAAGTTATTGCAATAAAAAATTTTCACATTTTTTGGATATTTGGCAGGGGAGACGTCATGAACAGGGAAAAAATTTCTAACTCCTATTCCAACCAAACTCAATTTTCTTATGTAAAGTCCGACGCTGATCACGAATACATGTAGCCTTTTCAAAATTTCAATTAGATCAAAAGTTTATTGCAATAAAAATTTTTCACATTTTTTGGATATTTGGCAGGGGAGACGTCATGAACAGGGAAAAAATTTCTAACTCCTATTCCAACCAACTCAATTTTCTTATGTAAATCCGACGCTGATCGCGAATACATGTAGCGCTTTTCAAAATTTCAATTAGATCAAAAGTTATTGCAATAAAAATTTTCACATTTTTTGGATATTTGGCAGGGGAGACGTCATGAACAGGGAAAAAATTTCTAACTCCTATTCCAACCAAACTCTATTTTCTGATGTAAAATCCGACGCTGATCGCGAATACATGTAGCGCTTTTCAAAATTTCAATTAGATCAAAAGTTATTGCAATAAGAAATTTTCACATTTTTGGATATTTGGCAGGGGAGACGTCATGAACAGGGAAAAAATTTTTAACTCCTATTCCAACCAAACTCATTTTCTTATGTAAAGTCCGACGCTGATCACGAATACATGTAGCGCTTTTCAAAATTTCAATTAGATCAAAAAGTTATTGCAAAAAAAATTTTTCACATTTTTTGGATATTTGGCAGGGGAGACGTCATGAACAGGGAAAAAATTTCTAACTCCTATTCCAACCAAACTCAATTTTCTTATGTAAAGTCCGACGCTGATCACGAATACATGTAGCGCTTTTCAAAATTTCAATTAGATCAAAAGTTATTGCAATAAAAATTTTTCACATTTTTTGGATATTTGGCAGGGAGACGTCATGAACAGGGAAAAAATTTCTAACTCCTATTCCAACCAAAACTCAATTTTCTTATGTAAAGTCCGACGCTGATCACGAATACATGTAGCGCTTTTCAAATTTCAATTAGATCAAAAGTTATTGCAATAGAAATTTTCACTTTTTTGGATATTTGGGCAGGGGAGACGTCATGAACAGGGAAAAATTTCTTAACTCCTATTCCAACAAACTCTATTTTCTGATGTAAATCCGACGCTGATCGCGAATACATGTAGCGCTTTTCAAAATTTCAATTAGATCAAAAGTTATTGCAATAAAAAATTTTCACATTTTTTGGATATTTGGCAGGGAGACGTCATGAACAGGGAAAAAATTTCTAACTCCTATTCCAACCAAACTCTATTTTCTGATGTAAAAGTCCGACGCTGATCGCGAAATACATGTAGCGCTTTTCAAAATTTCAATTAGATCAAAAGTTATTGCAATAAAAAGTTTTCACATTTTTGGATATTTGGCAGGGGAGACGTCATGAACAGGGAAAAAATTTTCTAACTCCTATTCCAACCAAACTCTATTTTCTGATGTAAAATCCGACGCTGATCACGAATACATGTAGCGCTTTTCAAAATTTTCAATTAGATCAAAAGTTATTGCAATAAGAATTTTCACATTTTTTGGATATTTGGCAGGGGAGACGTCATGAACAGGGAAAAATTTCTTAACTCCTATTCCAACCAAACTCAATTTTCTTATGTAAAATCCGACGCTGATCGCGAATACATGTAGCGCTTTTCAAAATTTCAATTAGATCAAAAGTTATTGCAATAAAAAATTTTCACATTTTTTGGATATTTGGCAGGGGAGACGTCATGAACAGGGAAAAAATTTCTAACTCCTATTCCAACCAAACTCAATTTTCTTATTGTAAAGTCCGACGCTGATCACGAATACATGTAGCGCTTTTCAAAAATTTCAATTAGATCAAAAGTTATTGCAATAAAAATGTTTCACATTTTTTTGGATATTTGGCAGGGGAGACGTCATGAACAGGGAAAAAATTTCTAACTCCTATTCCAACCAAACTCTATTTTTCTGATGTAAAATCCGACGCTGATCGCGAATACATGTAGCGCTTTTCAAAATTTCAATTAGATCAAAAGTTATTGCAATAAAAATGTTTCACATTTTTTGGATATTTGGCAGGGGAGACGTCATGAACAGGGAAAAAATTTCTAACTCCTATTCCAACCAAACTCTATTTTCTTGATGTAAAATCCGACGCTGATCACGAATACATGTAGCGCTTTTTCAAAATTTCAATTAGATCAAAAGTTATTGCAATAAAAATTTTCACATTTTTTGGATATTTGGCAGGGGAGACGTCATGAACAGGGAAAAAATTTCTAACTCCTATTCCAACCAACTCAATTTTCTTATGTAAAATCCGACGCTGATCACGAATACATGTAGCGCTTTTCAAAATTTCAATTAGATCAAAAGTTATTGCAATAAAAATTTTCACATTTTTTGATATTTGGCAGGGGAGACGTCATGAACAGGGAAAAAATTTCTAACTCTATTCCAACCAAACTCAATTTTCTTATGTAAAGTCGACGCTGATCACGAATACATGTAGCGCTTTTCAAAATTTCAATTAGATCAAAAGTTATTGCAATAAAAATTTTCACATTTTTTGGATATTTGGCAGGGGAGACGTCATGAACAGGGAAAAATTTCTAACTCCTATTCCAACCAAACTCAATTTTCTTATGTAAAGTCCGACGCTGATCACGAATACATGTAGCTTTTTAAAATTTCAATTAGATCAAAAGTTATTGCAATAAAAAATTTTCACATTTTTTGGATATTTGGCAGGGGAGACGTCATGAACAGGGAAAAATTTCTAACTCCTATTCCAACCAAACTCAATTTTTCTTATGTAAAATCCGACGCTGATCGACGAATACATGTAGCGCTTTTCAAAATTTCAATTAGATCAAAAGTTATTGCATAAAAATTTTCACATTTTTGGATATTTGGCAGGGGAGACGTCATGAACAGGGAAAAAATTTCTAACTCCTATTCCAACCAAACTCATTTTCTTGATGTAAAGTCCGACGCTGATCACGAATACATGTAGCGCTTTTCAAAATTTCAATTAGATCAAAAGTTATTGCAATAAAAATTTTCACATTTTTTGGATATTTGGCAGGGGAGACGTCATGAACAGGGAAAAAATTTCTAACTCCTATTCCAACCAAACTCAATTTTCTGATGTAAAGTCCGACGCTGATCGCGAATACATGTAGCGCTTTTCAAAATTTCAATTAGATCAAAGTTATTGCAATAAAATATTTTCACATTTTTTGGATATTTGGCAGGGGAGACGTCATGAACAGGGAAAAATTTTCTAACTCCTATTCCAACCAAACTCTATTTTCTGATGTAAATCCGACGCTGATCGCGAATACATGTAGCGCTTTTCAAAATTTCAATTAGATCAAAAGTTTATTGCAATAAAATTTTCACATTTTTTGGATATTTGGCAGGGGAGACGTCATGAACAGGGAAAAAATTTCTAACTCCTATTCCAACCAAACTCTATTTTCTTATGTAAAGTCCGACGCTGATCGCGAATACATGTAGCGCTTTTCAAAATTTAATTAGATCAAAAGTTATTGCAATAAAAATTTTTCACATTTTTTGGATATTTGGCAGGGGAGACGTCATGAACAGGGAAAAAATTTCTAACTCCTATTCCAACCAAACTCTAATTTTCTGATGTAAAATCCGACGCTGATCGCGAATACATGTAGCGCTTTTTCAAAATTTCAATTAGATCAAAAGTTATTGCAATAAAAAATTTTCACATTTTTGGATATTTGGCAGGGGAGACGTCATGAACAGGGAAAAATTTCTAATCCTATTCCAACAAACTCATTTTTTATGTAAAGTCCGACGCTGATCACGAATACATGTAGCTCTTTTCAAAATTTCAATTAGATCAAAAGTTATTGCAATAAAAATTTTTCACATTTTTTGGATATTTGGCAGGGGAGACGTCATGAACAGGGAAAAAATTTCTAACTCCTATTCCAACCAAACTCTATTTTCTGATGTAAAGTCCGACGCTGATCGCGAATACATGTAGCGCTTTTCAAAATTTCAATTAGATCAAAAGTTATTGCAATAAGAATTTTCACTTTTTTGGATATTTGGCAGGGGAGACGTCATGAACACGGAAAAATTTCTAACTCCTATTCCAACCAAACTCAATTTTCTTTATGTAAAGTCCGACGCTGATCACGAATACATGTAGCGCTTTTCAAAATTTCAATTAGATCAAAAGTTATTGCAATAAAAATTTTTCACATTTTTTGGATATTTGGCAGGGGAGACGTCATGAACAGGGAAAAAATTTCTAACTCCTATTCCAACCAACTCAATTTTCTTATGTAAAGTCCGACGCTGATCACGAATACATGTAGCTCTTTTCAAAATTTCAATTAGATCAAAAGTTATTGCAATAAAAATTTTCACATTTTTTTGGATATTTGGCAAGGGAGACCGTCATGAACAGGGAAAAAATTTCTAACTCCTATTCCAACCAAACTCATTTTCTGATGTAAAATCCGACGCTGATCACGAATACATGTAGCGCTTTTCAAAATTTCAATTAGATCAAAAGTTATTGCAATAAAAATTTCACATTTTTTGGATATTTGGCAGGGGAGACGTCATGAACAGGGAAAAATTTCTAATCCTATTCAACCAAACTCATTTTCTTATGTAAAGTCCGACGCTGATCACGAATACATGTAGCTCTTTTCAAAATTTCAATTAGATCAAAAGTATTGCAATAAAATTTTCACATTTTTTGGATATTTGGCAGGGGAGAACGTCATGAACAGGGAAAAATTTCTAACTCCTATTCCAACCAAACTCTATTTTCTGATGTAAAGTCCGACGCTGATCGCGAATACATGTAGCGCTTTTCAAAATTTCAATTAGATCAAAAGTTATTGCAATAAAAATTTTCACATTTTTTGGATATTTGGCAGGGGAGACGTCATGAACAGAAAAAATTTCTAACTCCTATTCCAACCAAACTCTATTTTCTGATGTAAAGTCCGACGCTGATCGCGAATACATGTAGCGCTTTTCAAAATTTCAATTAGATCAAAAGTTATTGCAATAAAAATTTTCACATTTTTTGGATATTTGGCAGGGGAGACGTCATGAACAGGGAAAAAATTTCTAACTCCTATTCCAACCAAACTCTATTTTCTGATGTAAAGTCCGACGCTGATCGCGAATACATGTAGCGCTTTTCAAAATTTCAATTAGATCAAAAGTTATTGCAATAAAAATTTTCACATTTTTTGGATATTTGGCAGGGAGACGTCATGAACAGGGAAAAAATTTCTAACTCCTATTCCAACCAAACTCTATTTTCTGATGTAAACCGACGCTGATCGCGAATACATGTAGCGCTTTTCAAAATTTCAATTAGATCAAAAGTTATTGCAATAAAAATTTTCACATTTTTGGATATTTGGCAGGGGAGACGTCATGAACAGGGAAAAAATTTCTAACTCCTATTCCAACCAAACTCTATTTTCTGATGTAAAATCCGACGCTGATCGCGAATACATGTAGCGCTTTTCAAAATTTCAATTAGATCAAAAGTTATTGCAATAAAAATTTTCACATTTTTGGATATTTGGCAGGGGAGACGTCATGAACAGAAAAAATTTCTAACTCCTATTCCAACCAAACTCTATTTTCTGATGTAAAGTCCGACGCTGATCGCGAATACATGTAGCGCTTTTCAAAATTTCAATTAGATCAAAAGTTATTGCAATAAAAATTTTCACATTTTTTGGATATTTGGCAGGGGAGACGTCATGAACAGGGAAAAAATTTCTAACTCCTATTCCAACCAAACTCATTTTCTGATGTAAAGTCCGACGCTGATCGCGAATACATGTAGCTTTTTAAAATTTCAATTAGATCAAAAGTTATTGCAATAAAAATTTTCACATTTTTTGGATATTTGGCAGGGGAGACGTCATGAACAGGGAAAAAATTTCTAACTCCTATTCCAACCAAACTCAATTTTCTGATGTAAAGTCCGACGCTGATCGCGAATACATGTAGCGCTTTTCAAAATTTCAATTAGATCAAAAGTTATTGCAATAAAAAATTTTCACATTTTTTGGATATTTGGCAGGGGAGACGTCATGAACAGGGAAAAATTTCTAACTCCTATTCCAACCAACTCAATTTTCTTATGTAAAATCCGACGCTGATCGCGAATACATGTAGCGCTTTCAAAAATTTCAATTAGATCAAAAGTTATTGCAATAAAAAATTTTTCACATTTTTTGGATATTTGGCAGGGGAGACGTCATGAACAGGGAAAAAATTTCTAACTCCTAATTCCAACCAAACTCTAATTTTCTGATGTAAAGTCCCGACGCTGATCGCGAATACATGTAGCGCTTTTCAAAATTTCAATTAGATCAAAAGTTATTGCAATAAGAAATTTTCACATTTCTTTGATATTTGGCAAGGGGAGACGTCATGAACAGGGAAAAAATTTCTAACTCCTATTCCAACCAAACTCATTTTCTGATGTAAAATCCGACGCTGATCGCGAATACATGTAGCGCTTTTCAAAATTGTCAATTAGATCAAAAGTTATTGCAATAAAAATTTTCACATTTTTTGGATATTTGGCAGGGGAGACGTCATGAACAGGGAAAAATTTCTAACTCCTATTCCAACCAAACTCTATTTTCTGATGTAAAGTCCGACGCTGATCGCGAAATACATGTAGCGCTTTTCAAAATTTCAATTAGATCAAAAGTTATTGCAATAAATTTTTCACATTTTTTGGATATTTGGCAGGGGAGACGTCATGAACAGGGAAAAAATTTCTAACTCCTATTCCAACCAAACTCTAATTTTCTGATGTAAAATCCGACGCTGATCGCGAATACATGTAGCGCTTTTCAAAATTTTCAATTAGATCAAAAGTTATTGCAATAAGAAATTTTCACATTTTTGATATTTGGCAGGGGAGACGTCATGAACAGGGAAAAATTTCTAACTCCTATTCCAACCAAACTCTATTTTCTGATGTAAAATCCGACGCTGATCGCGAATACATGTAGCGCTTTTCAAAATTTCAATTAGATCAAAAGTTATTGCAATAAAAATTTTCACATTTTTGGATATTTGGCAGGGGAGACGTCATGAACAGGGAAAAATTTCTAACTCCTATTCCAACCAAACTCATTTTCTGATGTAAAGTCCGACGCTGATCGCGAATACATGTAGCGCTTTTCAAAATTTCAATTAGATCAAAAGTTATTGCAATAAAAATTTTCACATTTTTTGGATATTTGGCAGGGGAGACGTCATGAACAGGGAAAAAATTTCTAACTCCTATTCCAACCAAACTCATTTTCTGATGTAAAGTCCGACGCTGATCGCGAATACATGTAGCGCTTTTCAAAATTTCAATTAGATCAAAAGTTATTGCAATAAGTTTTCACATTTTTTGGATATTTGGCAGGGGAGACGTCATGAACAGGGAAAAAATTTCTAACTCCTATTCCAACCAAACTCTATTTTCTGATGTAAAGTCCGACGCTGATCGCGAATACATGTAGCGCTTTTCAAAATTTCAATTAGATCAAAAGTTATTGCAATAAAAATTTTCACATTTTTTGGATATTTGGCAGGGGAGACGTCATGAACAGGGAAAAATTTCTAACTCCATTCCAACCAAACTCATTTTCTGATGTAAAGTCCGACGCTGATCGCGAATACATGTAGCGCTTTTCAAAATTTCAATTAGATCAAAAGTTATTGCAATAAAAATTTTCACATTTTTGGATATTTGGCAGGGGAGACGTCATGAACAGGGAAAAATTTCTAACTCCTATTCCAACCAAACTCTATTTTCTGATGTAAAGTCCGACGCTGATCGCGAATACATGTAGCGCTTTTCAAAATTTCAATTAGATCAAAAGTTATTGCAATAAAAATTTTCACATTTTTGGATATTTGGCAGGGGAGACGTCATGAACAGGGAAAAATTTCTAACTCCTATTCCAACCAAACTCTATTTTCTGATGTAAAGTCCGACGCTGATCGCGAATACATGTAGCGCTTTTCAAAATTTCAATTAGATCAAAAGTTATTGCAATAAAAATTTTCACATTTTTGGATATTTGGCAGGGGAGACGTCATGAACAGGGAAAAATTTCTAACTCCTATTCCAACCAAACTCTATTTTCTGATGTAAAGTCCGACGCTGATCGCGAATACATGTAGCGCTTTTCAAAATTTCAATTAGATCAAAAGTTATTGCAATAAAAATTTTCACATTTTTTGGATATTTGGCAGGGGAGACGTCATGAACAGGGAAAAAATTTCTAACTCCTATTCCAACCAAACTCTATTTTCTGATGTAAAGTCCGACGCTGATCGCGAATACATGTAGCGCTTTTCAAAATTTCAATTAGATCAAAAGTTATTGCAATAAAAATTTTCACATTTTTGGATATTTGGCAGGGGAGACGTCATGAACAGGGAAAAAATTTCTAACTCCTATTCCAACCAAACTCATTTTCTGATGTAAAGTCCGACGCTGATCGCGAATACATGTAGCGCTTTTCAAAATTTCAATTAGATCAAAAGTTATTGCAATAAAAATTTTCACATTTTTTGGATATTTGGCAGGGGAGACGTCATGAACAGGGAAAAATTTCTAACTCCTATTCCAACCAAACTCTATTTTCTGATGTAAAGTCCGACGCTGATCGCGAATACATGTAGCGCTTTTCAAAATTTCAATTAGATCAAAAGTTATTGCAATAAAAATTTTCACATTTTTTGGATATTTGGCAGGGGAGACGTCATGAACAGGGAAAAATTTCTAACTCCTATTCCAACCAAACTCTATTTTCTGATGTAAAGTCCGACGCTGATCGCGAATACATGTAGCGCTTTTCAAAATTTCAATTAGATCAAAAGTTATTGCAATAAAAATTTTCACATTTTTTGGATATTTGGCAGGGGAGACGTCATGAACAGGGAAAAAATTTCTAACTCCTATTCCAACCAAACTCATTTTCTGATGTAAAGTCCGACGCTGATCGCGAATACATGTAGCGCTTTTCAAAATTTCAATTAGATCAAAAGTTATTGCAATAAGCATTTTTTGGATATTTGGCAGGGGAGACGTCATGAACAGGGAAAAATTTCTAACTCCTATTCCAACCAAACTCTATTTTCTGATGTAAAGTCCGACGCTGATCGCGAATACATGTAGCGCTTTTCAAAATTTCAATTAGATCAAAAGTTATTGCAATAAAGTTTTCACATTTTTTGGATATTTGGCAGGGGAGACGTCATGAACAGGGAAAAATTTCTAACTCCTATTTCCAACCAAACTCTATTTTCTGATGTAAAAGTCCGACGCTGATCGCGAATACATGTAGCCTTTTCAAAAATTTCAATTAGATCAAAAGTTATTGCAATATAAAAATGTTCACATTTTTTTTGGATATTTGGCAGGGGAGACGTCATGAACAGGAAAAATTTCTAACTCCTATTCCAACCAAACTCTATTTTCTGATGTAAATCCGACGCTGATCGCGAATACATGTAGCGCTTTTCAAAATTTCAATTAGATCAAAAGTTATTGCAATAAGAAATTTTCACATTTTTTGGATATTTGGCAGGGGAGACGTCATGAACAGGGAAAAAATTTCTAACTCCTATTCCAACCAAACTCTATTTTTCTGATGTAAAGTCCGACGCTGATCGCGAATACATGTAGCGCTTTTCAAAATTTCAATTAGATCAAAAGTTATTGCAATAAAAATTTTCACATTTTTTGGATATTTGGCAGGGGAGACGTCATGAACAGGGAAAAAATTTCTAACTCCTATTCCAACCAAACTCTATTTTCTGATGTAAAGTCCGACGCTGATCGCGAATACATGTAGCTTTTCAAAATTTCAATTAGATCAAAAGTTATTGCAATAAAAATTTTCACATTTTTTGGATATTTGGCAGGGGAGACGTCATGAACAGGGAAAAATTTCTAACTCCTATTCCAACCAAACTCTATTTTCTGATGTAAAATCCGACGCTGATCGCGAATACATGTAGCGCTTTTCAAAATTTCAATTAGATCAAAAGTTATTGCAATAAAAATTTTCACATTTTTTGGATATTTGGCAGGGGAGACGTCATGAACAGGGAAAAAATTTCTAACTCCTATTCCAACCAAACTCTATTTTCTGATGTAAAGTCCGACGCTGATCGCGAATACATGTACGCTCTTTTCAATTAGATCAAAAGTTATTGCAATAAAAATTTTCACATTTTTGGATATTTGGCAGGGGAGACGTCATGAACAGGGAAAAATTTCTAACTCCTATTCAACCAAACTCATTTTCTGATGTAAAGTCCGACGCTGATCGCGAATACATGTAGCGCTTTTCAAAATTTCAATTAGATCAAAAGTTATTGCAATAAAAATTTTCACATTTTTGGATATTTGGCAGGGGAGACGTCATGAACAGGGAAAAATTTCTAACTCCTATTCCAAAAACTCATTTTCTGATGTAAAGTCCGACGCTGATCGCGAATACATGTAGCGCTTTTAAAATTTCAATTAGATCAAAAGTTATTGCAATAAAAATTTTCACATTTTTTGGATATTTGGCAGGGGAGACGTCATGAACAGGGAAAAATTTCTAACTCCTATTCCAACAAAACTCTATTTTCTGATGTAAATCCGACGCTGATCGCGAATACATGTAGCGCTTTTCAAAATTTCAATTAGATCAAAAGTTATTGCAATAAAAATTTTCACATTTTTGGATATTTGGCAGGGGAGACGTCATGAACAGGGAAAAATTTCTAACTCCTATTCCAACCAAACTCATTTTCTGATGTAAAGTCCGACGCTGATCGCGAATACATGTAGCGCTTTTCAAAATTTCAATTAGATCAAAAGTTATTGCAATAAAATTTTCACATTTTTGGATATTTGGCAGGGGAGACGTCATGAACAGGGAAAAAATTTCTAACTCCTATTCCAACCAACTCTATTTTCTGATGTAAAGTCCGACGCTGATCGCGAATACATGTAGCGCTTTTCAAAATTTCAATTAGATCAAAAGTTATTGCAATAAAAATTTTCACATTTTTGGATATTTGGCAGGGGAGACGTCATGAACAGGGAAAAATTTCTAACTCCTATTCCAACCAAACTCATTTTCTGATGTAAAGTCCGACGCTGATCGCGAATACATGTAGCGCTTTTCAAAATTTCAATTAGATCAAAAGTTATTGCAATAAAAATTTTCACATTTTTTGGATATTTGGCAGGGGAGACGTCATGAACAGGGAAAAAATTTCTAACTCCTATTCCAACCAAACTCTATTTTCTGATGTAAATCCGACGCTGATCGCGAATACATGTAGCGCTTTTCAAAATTTCAATTAGATCAAAAGTTATTGCAATAAAAATTTTCACATTTTTTGGATATTTGGCAGGGGAGACGTCATGAACAGGGAAAAATTTCTAACTCCTATTCCAACCAAACTCTATTTTCTGATGTAAATCCGACGCTGATCGCGAATACATGTAGCGCTTTTCAAAATTTCAATTAGATCAAAAGTTATTGCAATAAAAATTTTCACATTTTGGATATTTGGCAGGGGAGACGTCATGAACAGGGAAAAATTTCTAACTCTATTCCAACCAAACTCTATTTTCTGATGTAAAGTCCGACGCTGATCGCGAATACATGTAGCGCTTTTAAAATTTCAATTAGATCAAAAGTTATTGCAATAAAAATTTTCACATTTTTGGATATTTGGCAGGGGAGACGTCATGAACAGGGAAAAATTTCTAACTCCTATTCCAACCAAACTCTATTTTCTGATGTAAAGTCCGACGCTGATCGCGAATACATGTAGCGCTTTTCAAATTTCAATTAGATCAAAGTTATTGCAATAAAAATTTTCACATTTTTTGGATCATTTGCGCTGCGAACACCGAAACAATTTCACTCGTCTAATTCAAACCAATATTTACGTTAGTAAAATCCGACGCGATCAAGAATAAATGATAGCGCTTTTCAAAATTCAATTAGATCATGTTATTGCACAAAAATACCACATTTTGGATATTTGGCAGAGCGTCATGAACACTGAAAATTTCTAACTCTATCTCACCAAACTTTTTTATGTAAACATGACGATGATCACGAATACATGAGCGTTTTCAAAATTTCATATTGATGCTAGTTATTGCAGCTTAAAAATTTCATTTTGGACGATTTGCAGAGACGTCATGAACACCGAGAATACTAACTCACTCTATTCCAACCAAACTTAATTTTCATAAACTGACGCGATCAGCGATGCATGTCCTCAAAATCACTAGATATAAAGTTATTAGCAATAAAAATTTCACATTTTGTGACATTCTACGGAGATGTCATGAACATCGAAAATTTAACTCTTCTAACAACAAACTTAATTTTCTCTTACAAACTGAACTGATTGACGATCATTACTATGTTTTTCAAAATTCCATTTTAGATCAAAAGTTATTGCTACAAAATATTTCCATTTTTGATATTCAAGACAGACGTCATCGGAAATTTTTTTTCCCAAATCTTAAAATGCCTGAAACGATCATGTACGCTATTCAAATTCACTAGACTGCATTATTTATAAAGATTGTCGTTCACGAATTGCATGTGAGCTTTAAATTCCAAACAAAAGTTAATCAATTAATTTGAAGCTCAGAATGAAAACATTTCTAACTCCATTCCAACAAACTCCTTTCTACTAAACCGATGATCAACGAATACTGTAAGCTCTTTTCAAAATTTCAATAAGACAAAGTTATTAAAGTAACAAAATTTCATTTTTGGATATTCGGCATGAGGTCAGTTCATGAATACTGAGAAAATTAATTTACATACCCAAACTCAATTTTCTTATGTAAAACTGACGCTATCACGATATACATGTAGCGCTTTCAAAATTTCCTAATTAGTATCGGTGTTATTAGCAATAAAAATTTCCATATTTTGACTAATTGCTCATGAGAGCGTCGAACAATCCGAAACTTTCTAATCCTATTCTAACCAAACTTCACTTTTTATGAAACTCCGACGCTGATCACGTATAATGTACGCTTTCAAAATTAAAGTAGACAAAAGTACATAATAAAATTTTCCATTTTTGGATATTTCGCCTGAGGCTGTCGCGAATCACCGAAAATATTCTAACCTTATTCAAACCAACCCATTCTTAATTACAAAACTGACGCTGATCACAGAATACGATGTTTTCAAAATCAATTAGATAAAAGTTATTGCACAAAATTTCACATTTTGATATTTGCGGGAGAGCCGTCAGGGAACAACTCTAAATTTACATTCACCAAACTAACCCTCTTTATTAAAACGACGCTTGATCACGAATACATGTGTAAAATGCTTTCTGACTTCAAAGATTAACAAGTATTGCCAAAATTTTCATTTTTGGATATTTGCGCAGAGTAGTCATGAATCATCGAAAATTTAACTCCATTCTAACCAAACTCAATTTCTGATGTAAAACCTGACACTGATCACAGAATACTGTAGCTTTTCAAAATTCAAAATCAAAAGTTATTGCAAATAAAATTTCAATTTTGATATTTGGCTAGGGAGATGGCATAACATCGGAAAATTTCTAACCTAGTCAAACTACAACTCATTTCATGATAAAATTATCCACTTGATCATGATATACATGTAGCGCTTTTCTAAAATTTCAATTAGATCAAAAGTTATTAGCAATACAAAATTTCGACATTGATACGGTCTGAGTGGTCATGAATACGCGTAAATTAACCCTATTCAACCAAACTTAATTTTCTATGTAAATGACTTGATCACGAAATATTAGCTTTTCAAAATTCTCATTTAGATCAAAAGTTACGGCAATAAAAGTTTCATTTGATGTTTGCTTGAAGACGTCATGAACACGAAAATTTCTAACCCTATTCCCAAACTTCTTTCTTAAAACTCCGACGTGATCACGAATACATGCTGCTCAAAATCAATCTGATAATGTTATTAGGCACACAAAATTTTCAACATTTTGACATTTACGGAGGAGCCACGTCGAACACGAAAAATTTATAACCTTCACACAACCAAACTCATTTTTAGTAAAATCCGACCTGATCAACGAATACATGTAGCACTTTCAAAAATTCAAATAGATCAAAAGTTATTGACAATGTAATTTCAATTTTGATATTTGCAGGGAAGCGTCAATGAACAATCGAAACATTCTCTAACCCTATTCAACCAAATCTCAATTTTCTTATGAAACGACGCTGATTTGAATTATGTATTCTTCACCAAATATTCATCATAAAGTTATTACATAACAAAATTTATTTTGATATTTGGGGAGATTTGGTAACACGAAAAATTAACTTTTACCATTACATTTCCTTTGCAAACTGACCGATCAATATGAATAACAATTGGACGCTTATCACGAAAATTTACGACTTGGATCAAATCGACGTGTATGATACAAAATGTTCGCATTTTTGATATTTGCATGGGGAGATCGCTCTGAACACGGAAACATTTAACTCCTATTCTAACCAAATCAATTTCCTATGTAAAATCTGACGCTCGATCACGAACATGGTGTTTTCAAATCATTAGATCAAAATTATTGCAGCTAAAATTTCTCATTTTTGAATTTGACTTGGGAGACGTCACATGAACAGGAGTCCAATCCTCTATTCAACCAACTCAATTTTTTATGTAAAACTGAGTTGATCCGAATACATGTAGTTTTCCGTAAACCATAATGTTATGCATAAAAATTGTAATAAATTTTATTTTGATGCAGGGAAGTCATGAACACCGGAAAATTTTCACCTCTTTTCTAATACCAACCACTATCATAATTTATGAGTCCGACGCTACGATCACTACATGTAGCGCCAAAATTCAACTTAGATCAAAGGCAATAAAATTTACATTTTTATACTGGCTCAGAGGTCAGAACACTGAAAACATTTCTAACCTCATTCTCAACCTATTCTCATAAATCCTGATGATCACGAATAGATGTAGTTTCAAAAATTTCAGATCAAATTATGCAGCTAAAAATTCATTTATATGACCTTTTCAAGACGTCATGAACAGAACATTTCTAATCTATTCCACCTAAACTCATTTTGATGTAAATTACGCTGATCAGCCGAATAATGTAGCGCTTTTCAAAATCTATAATAGATCAAAAGTTATTAGCAATAAAAATTTTACATTTTGAATTTACGAGGTAAACGCTTGAATCACGAGAAAATTTCTAACACTTTCTAACCTAAACTAATTCTTATGCTAAACTACTACATCACGAATACATGTAGCTCTTTCAAAATCATTATAAGATCAAAGTTGTAGATAAATATTTCACATTTTTGGATATTGACCTGAAGACGTCAGTGAACATGGTTTCCTTAACTGCAAAATTCAACCAAACAAACTCTCATTTTCTATATAACCTGACGCTGATCACGAATACAGTAGCTTTTCAAAATCTAATTGATCAGGTTACTACAAAATTTTACATTTTGAGATATTTCAAGGAAGACCATGAACACGAAAACTTTTAACTCCATCCAACCAAACCAATTCTTATAAACTGACGGATCACGAATACTGTAGCGCTTTTCACAAATTCACTGATCAAAGTTATTAGCAATAAAAATTTCACATTTTTGGATATTAAGAGCTGTCCAGAATCACGAAAATTCTAACCTCGCTATACAAACTCAATTTTCTATTAACTGATCGCGTCACATATACATGTAGGCTTTTCAAAACTAATTATTAGTCAAAAGTTATTGCAACAAAATTTCAGATTTTTGAATTTGGCTGAGAGTGTCAGGCGAACATCGAAAAATTTCTAACCCTATTCTAAACCAAACTACTTTTCCTATGTAAACTGACGCTGATCACAGAATAATGTAGCGCTTTTCAAACATTATAGATCAAAATTATTGCACAAAAATTCTACATTTTGATGTTTGACTTGGTAGGAAGACGTCATGAACACTGAAAAATTTCTAAATCCTATCCAACCAAACTCATTTTCTTTTGTAAATCCGACTGATCACGATAATACTGAGCTGCTCAAAATTCCAAATATCGTTCAAAAGTTATTGAATACTAAATTCACATTTTGATATTCTGGCAGGGGAGCTGTCGACAATGAGAAACAATTTCACTTATTCCAACCAAACTCAATTTCTTATGTAAAATCCGACGTTGATAGTATCAACAAGGCTCTTCAAAATCTAATCATAGACTTAAAAGTTATAATACAAAATTTCACATTTTGAATTTGAGGAGATGTCACTGAACACGGAAAATTTCTAACTCCGTATTACAACCAAACTCATTTTCTGTGAAATGGACGCCCTGATAACATCACATGTAGCGCTTTGCAAAATCCAATTGATCAAAAGTTATTTACAACAAAACATTTTCACATTTGTATTTGCAGGAAATTCATGAACACGAAAAATTTCTAACTCCTTCAACCCAACTTATTTTCAGATAAAATCCGACGCTGATACGACACATGAAGGCTTTTTCAAAACTTAATGTAAATTTATTGGTAATAAAAATTACATTTTTGATATATTGGGGAGCGACGTGCAAATACCAGAAAATTTAACTCATCTAACCAAATACATTTTCCTATTAAACTGACGCTGATCTTAAACATGGTAGTCTTTCAAAATTTCATTAAGATCGTCGTTATTATGCACTCAAATTTTCCATATTTGACTTTGAGTACGTCATGAACACGAAAATTTCAAGTCCTATTCCAACCAAACTTCATTTTATGTAAACTGAGCATCACGCATACATGTGGCTTTTCAAAATCATTAGATCAAAGTTATTGCAGCAAAAATATCCATTTTGATACATTGTTTGACAGTGTCAGGAACACCGAAACATTTTAATCCTATTCCAACCAAACTCAATTTCATAAAATCTCGACGCTGACACGTAATACATGTAGCGCTTTTCAAAATCAATAGATCAAAAGTTATTGCAATAAAATTCACATTTTTGATATTTGGACCTGAGGCTCATGAACAATCGAAAATTTCTAACTCCTGATTCAAACCAAACTCAATTTTATGTAAAATCCTGACGTATCACGAATACATGTAGCCTTCTCAAAATTCCAATTGATCAAAGTGTTATTGCAACATAAAATATTTTACATATTTGATATTTGGAGGGCGATGTCATGAACACGTGAAAACATTTCTAACTCCTTTCTAACCAAATCAATTTCCTCATGATAAAACTCGACGACTGATCACGGTCACATGTAGCTCTTCCAAATTCACTAGATCAAAAGTTATTGCAATAAAAATTTTCACATTTTATATTTGAGAGGAGTATGAACACACGAAAAATCTAACCCTTAAACCAAATTCATTTTCTATGAAAACTGACGCGATGATCACGTAACATGTAGCTGCTTTTAATAAAATTAACAATAAAGTTATTAAGCAAAAAATTTCACATTTTGATATATTGGCTCGAGCGTGTCCAGTGAACACTGAAACATTTCTAATCCTATTACAACCAAACTCACTTTTCTAGTAAACTCCGACGCTGATACGAATACGAGAGCGCTTTCAAAATTCAAATAGATCAAAGTTATTACACAAAATTTTCACATTTTTGATATTGCAGCTGAGAGCTGTCGCCGAACATCGAAAATTTCAACTCCATTCTAACCAAACTTCAATTTCATTAAAGGTCGACGCTTATCACGAATACATGTAGCATTCAAAATTCACTATTGTAAGTTAGTTAATAAAAATTTCACATTATGGATATTTGACGAGGGAGAGTCATGACAACACTCGAAACATATCTAACCTCTATAATCCAAACGCATTCTCTTATGAAAATCATTGACGATATACGAATACGTAGCGCTTTTCAAATTTCAATTGATCAAAAGATGACTAAAAGTTACTTTTGATATTTGCCCAGAGGCGATGAACACGAAAAATTTCAACTCCTATTCTAACCAAACTCAATTTTCCATATAAATCCTGACGCTGATCACGAATACATGTAGCTTTCACCCAAATTTCACAGATCAAAATTTTGACGCACAAAATTTCATATTTTGGATATTGACTGCTTGAGACGTCAAGTGAACAAGGGAAAACTTTCTAACCCTATTCTAAATCCAAACTTAATTTTCTCTATTAAAACTGACGCGATCACCAGCAACATGTAGTTTTCAAAATCTCTCACTAAGATCAAAAGTATATTGCAATTAAAATTTCACATTTTGATATTTTGACAGGAGACGTCAGAACACTGAAACCTTTCTAACCCTATTTTCATAACCAAACTAATCTTTCTCATAAACGATGACACGATCATATACATGTACGCTTTCAAAGATTCAAACGGTATTACAATCAAAATTTCACATTTTTGATATATTGCCTGGAGAGTGTCACTTGAACATTGTACCTAACTCCTGTTCTAAACCAAATCTCAATTTTCTCTATGTAAAACTCCGGACGCTGATCACGTAACATGCTTTTCAAAATTTCTAAAGACGTTATTGCAAAAAAATTTCACATTTTTGATATTTGACGGAAGACGTCATGAATCACTGAAAAACCTTCTACACTCTATTCCAACCAAACCCAATTTTCTTATGTAAACTCCGACTGGATCACGAAACTGTAGCTTTCAAAATTCAAATTGATCAAAAGTTACAATTGACAAAAATTTACATTTTTGGATATTTGGTGAGGAGCCGCTCAGAGAACAGAAACAATACTCAACTCCATATCCAACCAAACTAACTCTTTATCAAACTGACGCTGATAACGAAGTACGGATGAGCGCTTTCAAATTACAGATTAAAAGTTATTGCAATAAAAATTTTCACATTTTGTGTATATGGATGGGAGACGTCATGAAGACGAAAATTTCTCAACTCCTAATTTAACCAAACTCAATTTTCCTATGTAAATCCGACGCTGATCACGAATTACAGTAGCCTTTCAAAATCTTCAATTAAGATCAAAAGTTATTGCCAAAAACTTTACATTTTGATATTTGCATGAGACGCTGAAACACTGGAAAATTTCAACTATTCCAACCAAACTATATTTTGTAAAATCCACGCTGATCAACAATACATAAGCTTTTCAAGTACTTCAAATAGATCAAAGTTATTGCAATCAAAATTTTCACATTTTGATATTTCAGTGTAGGAGTGCTGTCGAAATCGAAAAATTTGCTAAATCTATCAACCAAACTTCAATTCTTTGAAAATCCAAGACCTGATCACGACATGTAGCGCTTAAAATTCCAATTAGATAAACAGTATTGCGTAATAAAAATGTTAGTATTTTGGATATTTGAGCTGAGGAAGACGCTGAACACTGCGAAAACATTTCAACCTCTATTCTAAACTAAACTCAATCCTTTGCTATAAACTGAGCTTGACTCACGAATACATGATAGCTTTCAAAATGGCCAAGATCAAAAGTTATTACAATAAAAATTTTCTACATTTTTGATATTGGCTAGGGAAGCTACTGTCATGAACATGTTTCTGTTCCTATTTCAACTTTCAAATTAATTTTCCTATGTAAATGACGTCCTGATCACGAATACATGCAGCTTTTCAAAATTCTCAATAGATCAAAGTTATTGCAATAAAATTTTTACATTTTTGATATTTGGCAGGGGAGCGTCTATGAACATGAAGACCTACCCTATTCAAATCCAAACTTCATTTTCGATGTAAAACTGACGCTGGATCACTGATATACATGTACGCTTTTCAAAATTCAAATTAGATCAATGTTATTACACATAAAATTTCACATTTTGATATTTGGCTGAGCGTCATGAACACGGAAAAATTTCTAACCCTATTGCTGCAACTAACCACTATTCTTCATGTAAAGATCGCACATCAGAATACATGTTTGCCTTCAAAGATTATCAACTTATGACAAAATGTTCGTATTTTGATATTTCGAAGGGAGACGTCAAGAAATACCGAAAATATTTCTAACTCCATTCACAAACAAACTCACTTATGTATTCAATGACGCTGATCAGAATACGTAGCGCTTTCATCAAATTAGATCAAAGTTATTAGCAACAACATTCACATTTTGATATTTGACTTTGAGACGACGCTGAACACGGAAAATTTAACTCCATGCAACCAAATCACTTTCGGATAAATCCGATGTGATCATGAATACATGTAGCGCTTCAAAATTCTCAAATAGATCGTTATTATCAATACAAAAAAATTTTTGATATTGCCAAGGGACGTCATGAACAAGAGAAACATTTAACTCCTATCAACCAAACTCCACTTTCTTATCGTAAAACTGACGTTGACTCACGAAACATTAGCGTTTTCAAAATTCCAAATAGATCAAAGTTATTGCTAACAATGTCTCAGCATTTTGGACATTTGAGCAGAGCGTACAGAACAGGAAAATTCTAACTCCTGATTCATACCAACCTAATTTTCTTATTTAAATCCGAGCTATCACGACATACATGTGAAGGTCACATAGATCACAATATTAGCAAAATACAATAAATACATATTTTGACTATTTCGCGCAGGGAGACGTCAGAATATCGGAAAATTATAACTTATTGCCAGGAACTCAATTTTCTTTATTAAAACGACGACTGACGTTAATACAGTAGCGCTTTTCAAAATTTAAATGATCAAAAGTTACGTAATAAAAATTTTACATTTTTGATAGCTTGGAGAGCGATCATGAATACGGGAAAAGTAACCTCATGTCAACCAAACTATAATTCTTGTGATAAACCGGACGATACGAAGTGAAGCGCTTTCAAAATTCCATTAGATTAAAAGAATATTATTACAAAATTTTGCAATTTTTGGATATGAGGGTACGTTAGTTACGGAAAGTTCGAATTTACCGTAACCAACTCAAATTCTTTCTTAAATGCCGACTGATAATGAATACATGTATGCGCTTTCAAAATTTCAATTATGATCATAAACCGTACAAAATTTACATTTTGATATTTGGCAGGGAGCCGTCATTGAAACAACGGAAAACATTTCACACCTATACAACCAAACTCATTTTCATTAAAACTCGATGCTGATAACGAATACTGTGTAAGCGTTTTCAAAATTCAAATTAGATCTAAAGACTTATTGTAATACAAAATGTACATTTTGATATTCATGGGATGTGTCATGAACATGGAAAATTTCTAACCTCTATTCTAACCAAACTTAATTTTCCTATGTAAACATGCTGATTGATCTAACACATGTAGCTCTTTCAAATTCCACTAGATATAGATCGTTATTGAATAAAATTTTACATTTTTGGATACTGTCGCAGGAGCCTGCGAAAGATAAACATTTCTAATTCCTATTCACAACCAAACTTCAATTTTCTAGTAAACTGACGCTGATCAAGATATACGTACGCTTTTCAAAATTTCAATTAGATCAAAAGTACGTAAAAAAATTTCCCATTTTGATATTGCCTGAGAGCTGCTGAACATCCGAAAATTTAATCTATGTCCAACCAAACTCAATTCTTCTTATTAAACCGACGCTGATCACGACCATACGATGTAGCGCTTTTCAAATTCCAAATAGATCTAAAGTTATTGCAATAAAAATTTTACGACATTTGGATATTTACCTGTGAGCCGTGTCAATTGAATCGAAAAATTTAACCCTATTCAAACAAACCTCAATTTTCTATAAACTATCGACCTATCACGAATACATGCGCTTTTCAAATTTACCTAGATCAGTTATTGCAATAAAATTTTACATTTTGATATTGGCGAGTACGTCATGAATCGAAAACCTTTCTAACCCATTCAACCAAACTCAATTTTCTAGTAAATATTGACACCGACCACGAATACATGTAGCGCTTTCATTAAATTTCAAATAAGATCAAAGAGTACTCATAAAATTTCTCACATTTTGGATATTTCGTGCAGGGAGCGTCATGAACACTCGAAAAATTCTAACTCGCATCCTAACCAAACTCATCATTTTCTAAATCCTGACGCTGATCACGACCAAATGTAGCGCTTTTCTAAAATCAACAGATCAAAGTTATTGCACTAATTTCACATTTTGATACTGACTTGAGAGTGTCATGAACACCGAAAAGCATTTCAACCCTATTCCAACCAAACTTCATTTTCTTATGTAAAACGTCTGCGATTGATACGGACATAAGCGCTTTTCAAATTTAAATTAGATCAAAAGTTATTGCAAGTAAATTTTACATTTTGATATTTGCTGAGGTACATGTCACTAACACAAAACATTTCTTAACTCCCATCAACCAACTCACATTTTTCTTAGTAAACATGCCACGATCACGAATTATGTGAAGGCTTTCTTCAAAATTCTCACAGATAAAAGTTATTACTACAAAATTTACATTTTTGGATATTTGCGATAGGGGCTGTCAGAACACGAAAAATTTCTAACCTTTCAACCAAATCATATTTTCCATAAAATCCGACGCTATCATGAATACATGTAGCGTTCAAAATTCGCATTACCGTTAAGTTATTGCAATAAAAAGTTCATTTTTGACATTTGGCAAGGAGACTGTCATGAAATGAAAATTTCTAACCCTATTCAAACCAAACTCACTTTCTGCTTTGTAACTCTGAGTGATACGAATACATGTAGCGTCTGCACCCAAATATTGATCAAAATTTATTGCAAACAAAAATTTCACATTTTTAGATATTCGGGAGACGCGCGATACGAAAATTTCTAACTCCTTTCTAACCAAACTCACCCTTTCTATAGAACTGACTGTCACGATCACATGTAGCTTTCAAAATTCAATAGTGTAAAGTTACGTAATAAAAATTTCACATTTTGTGAATTTGCTGGGGAGACGTCATGAATACGGAAAATTTCTAACTCCTATTCTAACCAAACTTTTTTCCTATGTAAACATCCTTGATCACGAATAGCGATAGTAGCGCTTTTCAATCGTCCAATTAGATCAAAAGTTATTGCAATAAAATTTCACATTTTGATATTGCGTTGAGGTCAGAACACCGAAACATTTCTAATCATTCCAAACCAAACTTCAATTTTCTTATGCTAAAATCCGACGCTGATCACGACATAGATGAGGCTTTTCAAAATTCTCAAAGTTAGGATCAAAAGTTATTACAATACAAAATGTTCACATTTTTGATATTTGGCTGAGGAGACTGTCATGAATCATCGAAAATTCTAACCTGATTCTCAACCAAACCAATTTCTCATTTATGTAAAATCCGACGTATCACGGAATCATTGTAGCGCTTTTCAAAATTCCAATTAGATCAAAAGTTATTGCATAAAAATTTCACATTTTTGACTATTTGAGAGGAGACGTCAGAACAGAGAAACAATCTAACTCCTATTCTCAACCAAACTAATCTCCAGTGTAAAATCCGCGACGCTGATCACAAAACATACATGTAGCGCTTTTCAAAATTCCAAATTAGATTAAAAGTTACTGTAATAAAAATTTCACATTTTTGATATTTGCAGGGAGCCGTCAAGAACACCGAAACATTTTCTAACTCATTCAACCAAACTTCATTTTCATGTAAATCCGACGCTGATCACGAATACATGTAGCTCTTTCAAAATTTTAAGATCAAAGTTATTGTAACAGAATTATCAATTTGATATTTGACCTTGGGAGAGTCATGAACACGAAAACCTTTAAATCCCTATTACTAACCAAACTTATTTCCTTGTAAACTACGACTGATCGAATGACATGTACGCTTTTCAAAATTCAATTAGATCAAAAGTTTTGCAATAAAAGTTTTCACATTTTGATATTTGCGCAGGGAGTACGTCAGAACACCGAAAACATTCTACTCCTATATCAACCAAACTTCAATTCTTCAGTAAAACTCCGACGCTGATCACGAATACATGTAGCGCTTCTTCAAAATCTCATATTAGATCACAGTTATTGCACTAAAAATTTCCACATTTTTGATATTTGCTCTGAAGACGTCATGAACACCGAAAACTTTAACTCCTATCTCTAACCAAACTCAATTTTCTAGTAAATCGACGCTGATCACGAATACATGTAGCTCTTTCAAAATTCAATTCAGATCAAAAGTTATATAATCAAAATACATTTTTACGATATTTGCTGGGAAGATGCCGCGACACGGAAAATTTCTAACTCCTATTCTATTAAACTTACCTTCTTATGGTAAACCGACGCTGATCACGAATACATGTGCCTTTTCAAAATTCCATAGATAAAAGTATTGCGTACAGTACACATTTTGATATTTGGCTAGGGGAGATTCATGAACACCGAGAAAAATTTCTCAACTCCTATTCAACCAAACTTCGTTACCTCTTTCTTATAAATATATCACGATAATGTAGCGCTTCAATTCAAAATAACAAGTTATAAATAGTCTCAGCTTTTCGATACCTAGATCGACGGAAATAGGATTGGAGGAACGCGAACACGGAAAAATTTAATCCTTATACATACAACCTACTCATTCCTTCATATAAAACTCGACGGATCAAGGAATACAGTAGCGCAAAATTTCCACTAGATCAAAAGTTATTGCAATAAAAGTCTTACATTTTTGATATTCAGCGAGACGCCTCTGAACACGAAAAATTTTCAACTCCTATTCAACCAAATCATTAAATCTTCGTATCCAAACATTTACTTCGTAATCACTAACAATTATTGCAAAGCCTTTCAATATCTATATCAAGCAGATAACAAATTATTTGAATGAGCCGTCGAACAGAAATTTCTAACCTAGTTCTAACCAACCATTTCTTAATCCGAACTTGCTGATCACGAATACATGTAGCGTCTCAAATTCCACAAGATCAAAGTTATTGCAATAAAATTTACATTTTTGAGTTTCTGCTGGAGAGCTTTAGCTCAACACCAAAAATTTCTAATCCTACAAATCCAAACCAATTTTCTATAAATCCAGCTAGATCACGTACATGTAGCGCTTTCAAAGTCTATCAGATCAAGTTTGCTGCAAAATATTTCACATTTTGGATAATTGGTCTTGAGAGCTCCGCGATGACACCGAAACACTTCTAACTCCTTATTCAAACTAACTTCAATTTCTGTTAAACTCGACGCTGATCACGAATGGAAGTTATCAAAATTCAGTTAGATCAAAAGTTATATGCAATACAAAATTTCACATTTTGATATGGGAAGACGCTCGTCAGAACACCGGAAACATTTTAACTCCTATTCCAACCAAACTCAATTTTCTTATGTAAAATCCGACGCATGATCACGATACAACTTGTAGTTTCAAAATTCTCATAGATCAAAGTTATTCAATAAAATTTCACATTTTGATATTGATGAGGAGACGTCGCGAACATCAGAACAATTTCTAACTCCTATTCCTAACCAAACTTAATTTTCCTATGTAAACTATCCACGCTGATACGAAGTAAAAATGTAGCGCCTTTAATGTACCAATTAGTTGCAATATTGCATAAAATTTCTCATTTTTGACATGCGGAGATGTCATGAAATCGGAAAATCATTTTCTAACTCCTCATTCAAATCAAACCAATTTTCTAGTAACTGACGTTGATCACGAAACTACATGTAGTTTCAAAATTCACTAGATCAAAGTTATTGCAATCAAAAATTTCAATTTTTGATATTTGAGGGAGTAGCGTGAACACGGAAAATTTCAACTCCTGTTCTAACCAAACTCTATTTTCCATGATAAATGCCTGACTAACGAATACATGTAGGCTTTTCAAATTCCAATTAGACTAACAAGTTATTGCAATAAAAATCTTACATTTTCTATTATTTGGCGGAGAACGTCAAGAATACACGAAAAATTTCTACCTTCATAAACTCAAACTCAATTTTCCTATGTAAAATCCGATACTGATCACGAATACATGTAGCATGCGTTTCAAAATTTCAATAGATCAAGTATTGCAATAAAAATTTACATTTTTGGATTGGCTGGTTGCGAAGACGTCATGAACATTCGGAAAAATTTCTAACCTCATTCTAACCGTAACTAATTTTCCATTAAAATCCGACGCTGATCACGAATACTACGTAGCTCATTATTGTAGATCAAAAGATCGTTGATAGCAAAAATTTTCAATTTTTGATATTGACTAGGAGACGTCAGAACACCGCGAAAATTAATCTATTCTAAACCCAACTCAATTTTCTTATAAAATCGACGCGATCACGAATACTGTAGCTCAAAATTCAAATAGATCAAGTTACCGAATAAAAATTACATTTGATATTTCGGATGGAGAGCGTCGAATCACGAAAATTTCTAACCCTTTACTAACAAACTACTTTCTCATAAACTTCGACGCTCATCACAGACATACATGTAGCTTTCAAAATATTAGATCAAAAAAGCATATTAAAACACATTTCAATTTTGGATATTTGAGCCAAGAACCATGAAACATGGGTGCCTAATCCTGTTTCTAACCAAACCCACTTCTATGAAAACTACGCTGGATGCTGATACGTACACATGTGAAGGCTTTCAAATTCAATAGATCAGTTATTCAATCAAAATTTCGGCATTTTGATATATTCTGAGAGTGTCATCACCGAAACATTTTCTAATTCCTTTCAACACCAACTCACTTTCATTATTAAACTCGACGCACTAGAATCACATGAAGCGCTTCAAAATTCTCAATTAGACTGTAAGTTATTGCAACAAAAGACTTGACATTTTTGATATTTGACTGGAAGAGTCATGAATACGGAAAACATTTCCTAACTCCTTTCCAACCAAACTCAATTTTCCTATGATAAAATGCCGATACACGTGAATATTGCAGCTTTTCAAAATTCTCAATACGATGCAAAGTTTGCATAAAATTTCATATTTTGGATATTTGTGGGAGATCGTCATCGAACACGAAACATATTTCTAACTCCTATTCTCAACCAAATTAATCTTTCTATCAAAACTGACCTGATCACGAATACATGTAGCGCTTTCAAAATTCATTTAGATAAAAGTTAGCGTCAAAAATTTATCATTTTGGACTATTTGACGGACGCACTATGACATGGAAACAATTTCTATTCCATTGCCTAACCAAACTTAACATTTTCCTACATGTAAACTGAGCGATCACGAATACTGTATGCCTTTCAAAATCTAATAAGATCAAGTATTGCAAAAAATTTTACATATTTTTGATATTTGACCTTGCATGCAAGATGAAACCTTCATAACTTACTAGACAAACTTGACCATTACTGTCCCAAATTACTTATACCTGACGCTCGATATACTACATGTAGCGTTTTCAAAATTAATCAGATCAAAGTTATTAGCACATAAAATTTCATATTTGATATTTGCAGGTTCTCATGAAACGAAAAATTTCTACAATTTCTAACCAAACTCAATTTTCAGGAATCCGATTGATCAATACCAAGGCATGTAACTGAACCAGCGTACAACAGC
>BMAO01023247.1:0-77396 GCA_019973975.1 Trichonephila clavata | reverse complement strand
CAGAACATACACAAATAATTTAAGTTAATTATTTTATGAGCAAACGCTGTCTGCGTTTGAGCATTTAAAAAAAAAATTTCGAATAAAACGCATCTTAAAGTATGATATCTTGCTCAAATAACGACATCTGCTTTTATTAAAACACTTGCAGCTTTTGTTCCAGTGAATGGAAAATAATAAACTTGGTATTTTTAAAAAACTAATAAGATGTAAAGTATAAAATCATTAGAAATTTACCAATTTTTGGCAAAATTTACAGTTTTATGGTATTCTGACACCTTAACAGCAACACTATTGTTTTAGGTAATCTCCACGTGAAATAGATAACACTTCTCTGACATTTACGCTAATTAAAATAAATGATGCTCTTTCACAAAATGGTATCTTCATTACACAGAGAATAATAATAAACATATTTTTATGTACGAACATTAAGTATTTAATGTTCCAAAATAAGATGCTATAATTAAAGCAATTATCATAAAGATAAGTAATTTTTCCTCTAGGTAAAATAAAATGCATTAAAATAAATCACTCTAACTGTAGAATATTCTTTTATGTTGAAATATTCCAACACTTTATTTTCTTTTGTTAACCTAACTTGTAAGTGTTTACACCGCATTTTGAGCTGTAATTAAGAGGTTCTGGTCATTATTTTCCCTAATGGAATTATCTGGACTCTGCCGGTAATTTGGAAACAAAAGAAACTGAAGCAAGGAAAAGTTGTGAATATTAATAATATTCCTATGAGCTTATGCCATGCACTTCGTTTTGTTTACACTGAAGTTCAATAAAAGAGTTAAAGAATTACATTATGTAATTGTTAAAGGTTGAATAATAGCCATAATGATTAATGACGCTGTATGAAAATACTGTCACTATGCAAAGAAGTATCAATTAAGCTATCCAAATACCTTAAAATTGTGAATTTCCCCCAAAATTGACAATTTTTTTGTCTTTATTTTACAGAGTCTATAAAATAAAGACATAAAATGTGAATAATTGTGATAATAGATGGTAAATTTTACAAAATAACTCTTTAAACAAAAAACTGAAAAATGCTATGTATGTATTTTCTGAGAATTTTAAAACTTTTTGATGCTTCTTTTTTTACTTAAAATATATTGACTTGATGCTAATGTTGAATAAAATGTGTCAAATACAAGTTGCAATTCATAATTTTTGTGATGAAGTGACATTTCATATGAAAAATGCATTTTTCGCTAAATAAAGTATTTCAAACGGTTGTGTACCCTTTTCTCAGAATTGATTGAAAGGGTTTTCATACAAATTTGTTATGCAATAAAAACAGACACATCCATCTCATTAAATTTTTTCCTTTAATTTTAATTTAATACTTATCTTTCAACGACTGCGTTCGAATATATTCGAGCGAACTAAGACAGTCAGAATTCCCTTTTATTTATGTTATTACAAAAAATGCAATTTTGAGGAAAAAATAGGGCATATAATTTTTGTAACTATAATAAACACAATTTTACAACTTTTTGTGCAATTTTTAATTTTAGACTTTTGTATGTTTCTAAACGAATTCTAGAACTATATATTTTTATATGAAAATGTACATTGTTACCTAATAAGTTAATCATCAAAAAATATGAAACTCGCAATCATAAATGGGGTCGTAAGTGAAAAAAGTTTCAGAATCCCTGTTATAGTCCATCTTATTAGCTTTATAAAAATACCAAGCTTATTAATTTCCGTACTTTAGAAAAAACACTACAAGTGTTTTAATAAAAGCAGACGGCATTACTTTAAGCAATATGGCATACTTTAAAACGCGTTTTACTCCGAATATGTTTTTTGAAAATGCTGAAACATCGCCAGAGCGATTGGTAAAAAAGTTTTGAAAATAATGAACTATATATAAAAACGTTTGTGTATGTTCTGTTTTACTTTCAGATTTAGCAATCACTGTTTTATTACAAAATTTCAGTCATTTATAGGAATATAATCTCTGTTATTTCAGGCAATTTCACATAGTAACTAATACAAAAAGCTCTAGTCTTTCTAAAAATTAAAATGTCTCTTATTCTGAGGGTCATTTCAAAAATGAATAACATACCAACACATCAGAATTGAAAATTTGTATATAAATCTTTGGTACAGAATGGGTCCCGTTTATGTTATTTTTTGTCAATTTTTACCCATTTTTTTCCCATTTTAGTAATAATAATTTCTTTTTCTCTTCTTAATTTTTAGCATATTTTTCTTAAAATGTTGTAAACAAATCTAAGAAACACAAAAAATACTTATAACTCCATTTTTTTAAAAAAAAGTTGTCGCGAGTAATAGGACACCTTAAGTGATTATAGTCATTAAAAAAAAAACTGTGTCTATATGAGCATTTCTTTCTTTTCTGTATAATAATATACATTTTAAACGTATTTTGAATTATACATTAATTATGTTTCTTATTATGTAACAAATAAGAGCCATTTAGCCGGGATAGTGGTTAATGACGTTTATTGCTGTATCGAATGCACGGGTACGAATCTCGCAGAAAGTATGGATGCTTGCAAATGCTTAGAGCACGTGCATGAGAGCTCTTTAAATGGTCATCGTTCAGAAAGTTCTCTAGAGTGGTTGGTGACAAAGGATGAGAGACTTCCTTCCGGACCATCCCTCAAATTTGGGGTGGAGAATGGAGCCAAAACGTATTGTCACCTGCATAGTGCTCCTGTTGAGGCTAAAACGACTTTACTCTAATTTAGAATTCTAGAAAACTGCTATTAATCATCTAAAATACAAATAATATTCTACAAAAATTTTAATTTTTTCTTTAAAAAGCAAAATAAAAAGCGAATCATTCGTCCATTGTTGTTTAAAATTAGCAATTGAAAACTTTCAGTTTCAATATTTCTTACTATGTTTGGACATGTTCACTCCTATGCTGAAAGAGTAATCTGGTAAGAAAGATCATTTGTAGGCTATAAAATATTACTCTTCAATAGTTTCAACTGAGTAGGAGTAATCCTGGCGTCAAATTTCTTCATCATATCTCTATATTTGGAGACGAAAATTTATATATTTTCAAATATATAAAAGATTCTAGGCTGATTATTTGACGAGAATACTTAAGAAATTCCCAAAAAGGTGTTTTCCAGCTGTAATGAAGATGATGCATTGAGACTAGATTAAAACATTTGACAGTGACTGTGCGTTTTATCAGCGTTGCGCAAAAAAAAAAAAAAAAAAAATAGTGTTCAAACGTATTTCTGGGAATTTTTTAATATGAGCTATTGGGATTTTACATGTGTGTAAAATTATTTCATGTTAAAAGTCCACACGCACATCTACTGTGATTACCAAAGTTCCATCTACCATAATTACCGTCTCCCAGAGTTTCATCTACCATAATTACCGTTTACCAGAGTTCCATCTACCATGATTACCGTCTACCAGAGTTCCATCTACCATGATTACCGTCTACCAGAGTTCCATCAACTATAATTACTGTCTTTCAAAGTTCCATCTACTATAATTACCGTCTACCAGAGCTTCATCTACCATAATTACAATCTACTAGAGTTCCATCTACTATAATTACTGTCTCCCAGAGTTTCATCTACTATAATTACCGTCTACCAGAGTTCATCTACCATAATTACAATCTACTAGAGTTCCATCTACTATAATTACTGTCTCCCAGAGTTTCATCTACTATAATTACCGTCTACCAGAGTTTCATCTACCATAATTACAATCTACTAGAGTTCCATCTACTATAATTACTGTCTCCCAGAGTTTCATCTACTATAATTACCGTTCTACCAGAGTTTCAATCTACCATAATTACAAATCTACATAGAGTTCCATCTACTATAATTACTGTCTCCCCAGAGTTTCATCTACTATAATTACCGTCTACCAGAGTTTCATCTACCATAAATTACAAATCTACTAGAGTTCCATCTACTTATAATTACTGTCTCCCAGAGTTTCATCTACTATAATTACCGTCTACCAGAGTTTCATCTACCATAATTACAATCTACTAGAGTTCCATCTACTATAATTACTGTCTCCCAGAGTTTCATCTACTATAATTACCGTCTACCAGAGTTTCATCTACCATAATTACAATCTACTAGAGTTCCATCTACTATAATTACTGTCTCCCAGAGTTTCATCTACTATAATTACCCCCAACCAGACTTCCAGAATAAATTATGAAAATTCGAAAGAACCTGCATGTTAACTTCGTGGACCTTTCATACATTTGAACGACGATCAACTACATAAAACTTTTTGCATTTGATTTTAGTGTTTAAATTTTTCTTTAGTATTTTTATCTGCAGAAAATATAGCTTTTAAATTTTATCTATTTTATTTACTAAAATTTCCAATAGAATTTTGAGTTTATATGTTAAATTGAAGAGAGTATATGGTCTTCTAAATCTTTTTCAAATAGTAAAACAAAAAAAAACCTTATGCTTATGTCAGCGTTTCTCAAACTGTAGGGTGCTCTCTCTTGGGGGCGGGATAACACTACAAGGGGGTGCTAGTATATCGAAAAAGTCGAAAAAAAATTAATTAAAAATATATACATATATTAATTAACTGAATGAAAGCAAATGAAATTACATTCTGGTATAATAAATAATAAAATAATCACGTCACTCTTATAATATACTTATACATTTATCTGCACAGTAAGTACAATGCATTGATAATTAATTTATCCGCATTAAATTAAGAATAAGTTTAATAATTACTACTGACTTCTCCTTGAGCTTGTTATATACAAAATTTAATATATCTTGGTAATTTGTGTTATTTATAATTAAAGCCGTATTGTAATTTCAGCGTCAGAGTACATTATTATTACATTGAATACAATGTTATTATATGGGAGGGAGGACGATGAAAATTGTGATTGAAAATTTGTTCGCCAGATATTGAAAGTTGAGAAGCACTGACTAAAATAAATTACGTGAAATAATGTAAATGTGGGAACTTTCTGCCTTAAAAGGCTTTTCGAACTCTTTAACAATAGATGAAGAGGGAGTAAACGTCATAAACATTCAAATTTGCCTATTATTTGATATTAGAAAACGAATGATTTAAAAAAGTAATCATGAAAAAATAGCATAATGGATGTAAAATGATATAAATAGATATAACCAAAGTTTCAGAATTCTCTTAGATGCTTAGGGTGAAAGAATTCTCGTTGTTTTGTAAAAATATGTATTTTGACAATTTTATTGACAGTTAACATAAAAATGCTTAAACTTTTCTTCCATGTTCATTGTTACGATATGATTGTATGATTCCTTCTTTTCGTTTCAGAAAATGAAGGATTGTTTCTAATTATTTAAGACTTTGAATGTCGTCAAAATACCAGTTATTAATCAAAGACTTCCTACATTAATACTACTACAATAGTTTTCATACTTTAAATGGTTGCATTATGATCGCAAACAAATGTCCTTATCTATTATTAGTAAAGAAAAGATACCAAGCCTTAATAAAGAAAGAAAAATGCATACCATTATATCAATGTTGTTGCTTGCTAAATACAAAAGATTCCACATTGTTGATACATTTTTCCATAAAATACAATCCAGAGTAAATTAATGTGGTTCTCAATTTCTCTATTCCTTTTATAAAGAATAATACAATATTTTTCTGACTAATTTTTGTATGACTGGTAAAAATATTCTACTGAATTGTCTCTATTTCAACGACGCCTTAAGGCATTTATCTGTCAGCAGTTTTAAATTTATGAAAATAATGCTTATCTTATGTAAATTTTTAATTACTTTCTCGGATTTATAGAAGTTAGTGAATCAACCTGAAATTTTGATTCCTAAAGAATTTCAAGACATACGTAGATTTTTATTGGATAACATATTTTTCTGATTTTCTACATTAATACTTAAAAAAATAATTCTGCACATCTGAATATTCACTGAAGAATCATAACAGTAATATATATGTTACCATTAAAGAGTACAATTTAGTTATTTCATAGAATAACTAGGTATTTCATGAAATAACTAGTCAAGTCAGTTAATGTATATAATTGATAAAAATTTCACACTTTACCTAGGTATTCCATGAAATAACTAGGTATTTTATGAAACAGCAAAAGATAGACCGTTAAAGTAAAAAATAAACAATTTCAAATATATTTTATAAATTAATTGATCATAAATAGGTAAAATCTCTCGGAAAAAACCTCTTATCTCTTTTGCGGATGAATAATTGATAAGTAATAAGGGAAAACAGATAATTAATTATTGTTCATTATGCTAACATTATTTAAACGGAAAGGAGAAGGATATGCTGCAAAAATAGATTATATTTAAATACCCACCCGCTTCGCTGGGTATTTCAGGATGTTTTATAAATATATACTGCTTATAAATATATACATATAAATTATTAATATCTAAGTTCTATCATTAAGAATTCGATTGCTTTGAAAAATATACTTATACCTGTAACTGTCACCTCTTGATAAAAAAAAGGACAGAACTCACCTAATTTGTATTTTCTAAAAATCTCTAAAATTGAAGTATACAATGATGTTTGCACTTTCGTAACACTATAATGAAGTGGATTCCCACAAAACCAAGTTTTCGGTGGGTCTTTTCTCTGTAAAATAAACATGCAAGCCATATCTAACGGGAAAAAACGAAATTTTTACTATCATTACCCCCGTAATCCCGTTGAGAGTCGTTTTCCAAAATAACCGTTCTTGGTGGATTTCATTTCAACAAAAGAAAATGTGAACCAAATTTGATTATTAGTTCTTGTAGTTAAAAAAAAGGAATTTTTTGTCAGTACGCCCCAGTAACCGACTTCTCCCCCCCCCAGGAGTTGATTTCCGTAAAATACATTCTAAGTTGATCCGTATTCAACCAAAGAAACACGCTTTCAAGTATGTGGTTCTAACAATTCAAAAATAGGAATTTTTTTCTATAACTCCTCTTGTCCCCTCGCAACCCTCCTTGGGGGTCGATTTCATTTTACTCTTTGTTAGAAGAACTTTATTCCATGAAAGGAACATGCCTACCAATTTTCAAGGTGGTAGATCTAATAGTATAAAAAAGGAAATAATTATCAATTACGCCCCTTAATCTCCCGTACTGAAGCTTGTTGGTTGATATTCACGAAACCCATTTTGTAGCGATTCTCTACTCTACGAAAGGAAACTGCTTACCGAATTTCAGACTGTACGTCTAATAGTTTAAAAATGGGGATAATTTTGTATAACGCACTTTGAGACCCCGCAACGCCACTTGGGGGTCTGTTTTCACAAAACCCATTTTGCAGGGGAACTGTACTCTATGAAAGTTATTTGCTTATCAAATTTGAAGACTATCCGTCTAATAAATTAAAAATGGAAAAAATTATCTATAACGCCCCTTGAACCCTGCAACGCCACCTAGGGGTCAATTTTAACAAAACATTACATAGGGGATCTTTAATCCATGAAAGGATTCTGATTATGATATTTCAAGATTGTACGTCCAGTAGTTTAAAAATGGAAATAATTATCTTTAACGCCCCTTGAGCCCCGCAACGCCACTTGGGGGTCAATTTTCACGAAATGCATTTTGTAGCGTATCTCTATCCTATGAGAGGAATCTGCTTACCAAATTTCAAGACTGTGCGTCTAATAATTAAAAAATCGGAATTATTTATGTCCCCACAACACCCCTTGGGGTCAATTCCCCCCCCCCCCAATTTTTGTACCGGATATTTAATTCATGAAAGAAACATGCCTACCAATTTTCAAGCAGGTAGGTCAAGTCGTTTAAAAACGAAAATATTTATCTATTACGCCCCTTAATCCCCCGCAACGCCACTTAGGGTGCTATTTTCAACAAACCCATCTTTCAGCTGATCTTTACTCTATTAAAGAAATCTATTTATGAAATATAAAGACAGTACGTCTAATAGTTTAAAAATGGAAATAATTATCTATAACGCCCTCTAAGCCCTCGCAACGCCACTTAGGGGTCGATGTTCACCAAACTCTTTTTGTAGTGGTTCTCTACTCTATGAAAGGAGTCTGCTTACCCAATTTCAAGATTGTACGTCGAGTAGTGTGAAAGTGCAAGCATTTACTTATGTCACCCCTTAACCCCTCGTAACGCCCCTTACGGTTCGAATTTCACAAAAAATGCGTTCTTAGCTGATCTCTACTCCAAGAAAGGAACATGCCTACCAAATTTCAAGCCTGCAGGTTGAATAGTTCTGGAGATTTCGTGATTAGTCAGTCAGTCGCTTTTCTCCTTTATATATATAGATTATCAACAAAAATACATGCTTGGAAAAACAACTGTTGTTTCATGAAAACATTGTGTAAACTTTTTTAAATAAAAATGTAAAGGAATATTAATTTCAATTTTATGAGATACTTTTATTTTACATTTCATTATTTATTATAGCAAGGATTGCTGTTATGAAACTTTGGATTAGACTGTTTAATTTTTTTTTTGAAACAAGCTCACTTTTTTACACGAGAACTTTTTAAATCCTTGTTCAGTACCGCAACTTTGAGCTGTTGCAGGAGATCGAAGCTTTGTGCTAATATTTGGAATTTCTTCAATGGAAATGAATTCTCACTGACATATATACTGAACTAATACCTAGAGACAATTGTTTTATTCGGCCATCTCTAGTTTCTAATCGGAAGAATCCTTCCTAAAGCAGCTAGAACCGGTTCAAAGAACTTTCGAGTGCAGTATTTCATTTTTTAACGATGAATTAATCGTCCTTCTATAGAATACCTAGTTAAATTGCAGAATTCAATAATTTTATATACTTTAACAAACTTGTCTAGTTAGTTCATGGCCTAGATATTCTATGAAATAACGGATTTCACACTTCAACGGTAACATATATAAAAATATTTTATAAAAGAAAGAGAAAAATGTAATTTGTTTGATTATTTTCATAATTCCTTTTGATGAATTTCCATGCATTACCAAAAATAAAATATTTCCTCTAAACCTCAAATACTAAGTTGAATACTTTAAGATTAACATTATAATTTTAAATTCCAATTGATTGCTAACTTAGCATTTAAAGCAGTGAAATAATTTTTTAATGACTTTAAAATGATTTTTACATTTTATCCGAAGTTTTTTTCTAGTTTTTACGAATTACAGAATAAAAATATAACAGATAATTGTTTTATTAAATAATTTATTATTGAAAGTTTTTAAACAAATAATTAAATTTACTGTTCTTTAAATTTTATATTTTTGAAAACCAATTGAGACCCAATTCGAAAACAAATTAGCAAAGATACATAATTATTTATTTGAAAAAATCTACCGTGAAAAACTGCAATGTTCGTAGTATCTGAAAATTCTTTTAGACAGAAAAACTTCATAATTTAAATTTATTCAATTAAAAAAGAATTCAATTTATTCTACAAGGTATATTGAATTAAGTCACAATATTAAGTAAACATTTTAAAAGATAATTTTGAAAGAAAATATAAAAATAATATATTCAATATTTTCTTAATTTGTATAAACATACATTTTTCTCTTTCTTTCTCTTTAGTTTATTAATTCACATTATTGTAAAAGATCTGAAGTTCTTTTTTTTTCGTGTTCGTGGTTTCCAAACGTTACCTCAGGTTGAGAGAGGGAAGAGATGTGTGCTTTCAACCTAGCCGCATTCAGAATCGGTTCATACCAGTTTCCACCCTGGCGTGAGGAAAGAATACAGTCTCTTTTGGAAGATTAGAATATTATTTCTGCTCATACACATTCATCAAACTTGAGAAGTCTTGTTGGTAAGTGTTGATCTAATTCTGACCCCAAGCTACAATATATATAATGTAATTATAGAGGTTCTCAGTGACAAAGAACACAATACATGTCATAAACACAAACACATGCATGAAAGTCAGTTTATATTGAAAGATTATGGAAAATTATCTAATGTTGAAAACAAATTCCCTTGAAACCTAAGGGGAATGGATATTGAAATTCAGATTTATACTGATACCCTTTAGAGAATAAACATAATCTTAAGTAGGAATTTTTTGTGATCATGCATCTCTTTGAAAGCTTGATAAGAATTTATTTTAGGAATAAATAGTTGGTTTATGATTTTTTCTATTATTATTTGTTATTTAATCGTTGCCTAATGATCATATGTAATCACGCAGATATTAATATTAAAATGACATATGATTACCAGTATATTTCTAATAATCAAAAAATAAAATTAGAAAAAGTAAATCATTTGCAAAAAGTAACCAATGTCGTTGCAATAATAGTTACTGGAAGAAATACGATACGTATGCATCTTCATATGTAACAGTGAATAAAATTCTGATACAGACCCAAATTTGGTGCTGGAAGAAAATGGCGCCAATTTGCTCCATCAAAGGAAAATCAGAAATGGAAAGAAAAAAACCTCTCATTTTACTAAAAAAGAATGTAAAAGTTCTGCTGTAAGGTATAATTTGGCACCGTAGCCAAGGAAGATAAGGCACTATAGTGAATGGTGGTGATCACTGTTGAAAAGCTTACATTGCTTTTAAAACAGAATGAGTGAACATTCCTTCTTCTACACTGAAAATTATAAACATTTCAAGTGTATGAATTTCTATTTTTACACGTTTAGAGATAGATATTAGCATCAAATGAATCCAAAATGGCTTGACATCCGCTTTTAACGAATTAGTAATTAAAATTAATTAGCTAATTTGAATGTGGAATGATACTGTGAATTTCAAGCATTAGAATAAAGCTTTAGATAATTAGATATTGAGTAGAAAAATTAAAGATAACCTGGGTGAGTTAATTAGAACAACTAAATATATGATGTGTGTATTTTATAAACAAAGGTAGCAGGGAACAATATACACATATAATATTCCCTAATTTTTATTCCGTAAACTTCATAACATAAAAGTATGACAACTGGCATAAATTTTAATTAGAATCCATTTCAAATAGTTTCCTGCATTATATTGAGCATAAACTGCTCTTAAAATGGTACAGAAAGCGTGAATTCAAAATCAGAAACTATCCGCTTCGCTTTATGAGTTTCGACTCAAGCACTATCATAATAAACAAAAAATCACCCTAAAGTGACAAAATTTTGGAAAAAAAAAAGATATTCTATTGTCCTAAATACTTAGTCAGCATTATTTGCTTTGAGTTAGCCAGAATTTAAATTTAGAGAA
Source organism: Trichonephila clavata (assembly GCA_019973975.1). Lineage (NCBI taxonomy): Eukaryota > Metazoa > Arthropoda > Arachnida > Araneae > Nephilidae > Trichonephila > Trichonephila clavata. The sequence continues at coordinate 66,205 of BMAO01023247.1, read as the reverse complement.
TCTGAAGAAAAGAAATTATTATTCTGATTTTTAAAATAATAAAGATTTCATAAAAACATAATTTTTTTCTTATAAATAGTTTTAATATCTTCTGAAAATTGGTCCAATCTTAGGATAATCAAATAGTTTTATTCATTTATGGTAAAATAAGTTGATCAAAGACCTGAAATATGTACAACCTATGGAAGAATTAATGCTTGCTCCAAGGTAATTTATGCTGTGAACATGGTGAATTAATATTCATAATATATATTTAACGTGTTATACAGTGGGGACACAGAAAAACGCGTTGTCACCCCCAAAAATTTCTGAACAACGAAAGCTACAGCCATGAAAGGGAGGTCTAGGTATAGTAAAGTTGTCATGAGCTACACAAAGAAACTACTTGCAGCTCCACCTGATGGGTAAACATGGAGTTACCATTCTTACCTCAAAAACAAAACAAAAATCCATTAGTACGTTGTTCAGCATCATTTGAATTATTAAAAAAAATTACATAGCGTTGTTGGCACTATTTTATGTGTGGTGCATGACAACTTTACTGTACCTACGCTTACATTTATGACCATAGCTCTAGCTGTTTGGAAATTATTGGCGTGAAAACGGATTTTAGCGTGCACTCTCCATATTTAAATATCGTGTTTGAAATTTATCCTTTTTTCAAAATTTAAAAGCATATACAGTCGACTCTCGATAATTCAAACCTTCGATAATACGAACCTCTCGATAATTCGAAGTATATGCTCAGTACCTAGAAAAACTCTTGATATTTGGAACTAAACCAATACTTTTTTGTACACTCAATATTTCGAAGTAAAATCTGTGGCTGGCCAGACTACAGCACGCTATTATTCGAAGTTATCTTATAAAACTCTCGGCAATTCGAACACTCACTATCATCTGCAATTCTGTAATAAACAGGTTGGAACTTACAAGTTTTGTGTTGTGTTGTCTCAACGTGTCTCCCTGTAACGTAGCCCCTTTGATGACCATCTGTCTGCTACCCCTTCTTAGTCTTTTCCGAGTCCTCAGGCGAGAAGACACTTTTATTGGTTTCATTCCTTTAAGTGGACAATAGACCAACCTTATTTGTTGTCAGCTGTCTATATCTTTCGTTTAATCCATGGCCTTGCTACACATGTGTTCAGATAGGATGGTCCGCTATTGTGAAGAAGAGATGCGTAAAATTGGGTCTGAATGTATTCCTTTAATACATGACGTTTTAACTTTTGTAAAATGTTTATATTGTATAGATAATATGTACTATTTAAAATACTTTTAAATAATTTTATTTATGTACAACTGTTGTTTTTTTACATAGTCTGAAATTTAAATGTGTTAGAAAAAAATTATCTTCGTGTATTTTGGGAATTTTTTCTACCCTCTTAATAATTCGAAGTTTTTTATTGGTGCCTTCAACTTTGAATTATCAAGAGTCGAGTGTATAAAGAATTTTTCGACTTGTATTTTATTCACTTTATGAAGGTTATCTGTTAATTACACTATCTCCTATAAAATGTAAAATAATATGATTATATTCTAGGTCTTACCATTCATATTAAAGTATTCTTGTACTAAAGATCTTTTGTGAAAAGTATTCATTTTTATATTCATGACTTTCCACTACAATAATGAAAACTAAACTCTTCAGCATTAAATATTCAAACATTATTTATTAGAACGCCTATTGAATAAGATTTGAGAATACGCGTAACATATTGTACTTACTAAGCTGTGCCATTTTTCCACTCTACTGAAAGTCGGATGCGGCATAGAGTTGAAGGCAAAACATTTATTGGAAGGGGGAAATTAAGTTTCGATCTCATTCAAAAGGAAAAATATAACCGCCCATTCTGTCCACCTGCAATGATGACTTGTCCCCTTCCGCAGTTTATCTCCAGTATTCTGTCTATATTAAACATCATTGTCTGCTCGTATTTAGAGATTTATTTTGTATACTCGTTCTTTTAATCACCTAAACATCAAAAATATCGACAATAGTATCAAGACGAGTTCACTATGATGCAAGTATGAAACGGGAAGCAATTTTATATGCAGGGAAAAACGGAAACAGAGCAGTGGCCACTGAAAATTTGACACAGATGAAACAAATATACATTGATGGCGTAAATAAAGTAACATAATTTTTGCTTGTAAATTTTCAGCAGTTTTTAATAATTCTCTTACATTCTTCAACAATGCATACTTTTTTTAAAAAAAGTTACGTAACAAATGCATTCGATGGTACTTTAGAGAATATCGTGTTGGAAGATGGAGACGCCGGCACCAATTCTGAAGTTAGCTGTAACAATGGGAGTGCCGAATCATTTTCGAAACATGATAATGAAGATAACAGTAGTTATCGGTACATGTATGTATTTGAAAGTTTTTAATGCTGCTTAAATAAGTTAACTACTTTGTGAAGGATCTATACGCGATTCCACTAATCCCTTCTTATATATTTAAGATAAATATTTATTTCAACCAACTTTCATCGAGTAAGGAAACGTGATTATGTAAATGAGGTATATTATATAAATTCTGTTTTCGCGAGTTCGGAGGTGTTTACAAGTTGTTATTGGTACGCTGAAGTTGATACGTTGGAGTGTGCAAGTAGGAGTTAACATAAAGTTTGAGAATTAGTTGTTAGTTGAAGATTGAAAAGAGGTGGAATTAGTTGAAGATTACAGAACGTGAATCCAACGACATTTGAACAAGTCGAAGAGAGCTCCTGCAAGTTTCTAGTGTAGGATCAGAGGCATAAAAAGTTTAGGTACTGTGCGTTTGATTAAGTAGAAGCTAGTTTATTCATGTGCGAAGTAGTTATATTTGAGCGTATTTAAGCTATCTTAGATTCAGTTTAAGGTCTGTAGTAGTATTCCCGTGTTATAGAGTCTCACCTCCGCACTCTACTATATATCATCTTCCTTAATTAGAACTGTATTGTGTCTAATTGATCATTGGTATTAATAAATTGATTAGATTGAAATCATGTCTGTGGATTATTCTGTTTCTCCCACACATCTAGCTGGGCTTACAGATAGACAAGAGGGTTCGGATGTAAGAGGAAACCAACCATTATCACAACTTATTATTTCTCATTAAATGTTTTTTTCTAGTTACTTAAGTATCGGGTATCGATAGAACTTTCACATGGATTTTTATTTTTTTCTCAAAATGTTTAGAGAGTAGATTGCTGGGGAGGGGGCTTAGAAGACGATGACAATAATTTTTCACAAAAATCGTTTACAGATTTGATGTGTGGCTTAGAATCGATAGCAGCTTAGATTCGAGTAAATAGGGTATATTATCAGTCCTCAAATATTTTCAAGTTATTTCAAAGGATTCATGTCTTCGAGGGAAGAAATTGAAATTTCTACTTGATCTTATCACAAGTCATATTTTAAGTGAATATTTAGCATAAATATTCCCATTTTGCCCTTTGGGTCAAATTACAATACCTCACATATGCTACATCTAGCTGTATAAACATTAGAATAGTAAATCATTGCAATGCACAGCCGTGAAAATTTTGAAATATTGGCTTTAAGAATGGCAAAAGTCATTAATGCATCGTGCCAAACTAAATTTATAGATTAAGACAGCTCATTGGGACCTTACTTACTTTCTATGCACTATATAGTGTGCATTATATGCATTATATAGCTTTCTTTTTTAAAGTATCCAACTGGTTGCGACGAATTTTTTTTAAAAAAAAAATATAGTATGGAGATTTATTATTTTTTTTTAATTTGTTTATACATTTTATGAAAAATATACTAAAATTAAGAAGAGGAAAAGAAATTAGTATTACTCTAAAATGGGTAAAAATTGACAAAAAATAACGTAAATGCGGACCATTCTCTACCAAAAGTTCATGAACAAATTTTCAATTTTTCAATTCTGATGTGTTTCTATGTTATTCTATTTTGAAGTGACCTTCAGGATAAGAGATATTTGAAGTTTTACAAAAACTGGAACACTTTATCTTAGCCGTTATATGAAAATTCTTAAAAAAACAGTGATTATATTCACATAAGAAGCTGTAAATTTAGTAATAAAACAGTGATTACTAAATCTGAAGGTTAGAACACTTTTACTATTATACAGAAAATACACGAAAAATTTCAGTTAATTATTTTCAAATCTTTTTGAGCAATCGCTGGCCCATTGGAGTATTTTCAAAAAATCACATTTCGAGTAAAACACGATTTATATATAACACATCTTTCTTATAGTAAAGGCATCTGCTCTTACTAAAACACTTATAGTTTTTGTTCTAGTGAACGGAAAATAATAAATTTGGTATTTTTATAAAACTTATAAAATGTCCTATAAAAGAAACCCATAAAAAAACTTGTCAAGTTTTGGCAAAATTCACAATTTTAGGGTAGTTGGCGTCCTTAAGGGAACGGTGGACTATTAAAACTAATTGTTAGCATAATTAGCTGACAATGGAAACAATATAGTAAATGATTATTATTTTTCACAATTTAAAAATATTTTTTAAAAAAATTATTATGAACTTTATTTTTTTTTTAATTTTAGTTTTTTAAACTCTTTTTAAAAAGGCCGCTTCTTTGCTCATTAGTTTTTAAGATATGTACGCAATTTTTGTTTCATATATAAATGAAGTACAACAAAATATATCTGTGCATAGATTTGAAATTCAGAATAAAATTTGATGAAAATAAGGTAAATTTTCTGTATTATATGAAATACAATATTTCACCAATTATATATCACACATTCAAGGTACTCAAAACAACACAAAATGTGATCCGTTAAATATTTTAGAAAGCGAATGCACAAATTTGTGAATTATATCATCTTTCATAAGTCGTGAAAATTTCAAAGAGATATGGCGTAATTTTTGAAACGCAAGAAGCATTTTACGTGGCAATGCAAAACGGAAAATTTACGAACTAAGAAAAGTACATTTTAAACTTTTATTTGAATAAAAAACATAATAATTCAGCAATTATTAATCGAAATGACAAAACTATTTGACAGAACTGTTCTATGAAATATAAGCAATACTATTAGTATAAAGAATCAAAATTACAATTTTGAACAAAATTGACATTGTGAAGGTCAACTATCTTCTTATCATGAAGAATATCATAATATTCAAGATTAAAATACTTTAAATGTGTTTGCCTTTTATAATAAATTCATTTTGTACATAAAAGTTATAAAAGAAACCTATATTGTTACATTTCCAAGTAATCAGTTGATTCATTATATTATATTATTACATATAAAATGCAGATTTAGCAGTGTGTGTGAACGCGTGTGTATGTACGCGTGTTTTGAAAGTTGCAGTCACTCCCAAAGAAAAGTAAAATATAGAAAAGAAAAGTTCATTTACGTATTTTAAACATTAAAAGAGCCTAATTTTATGCTACATTTCACATCAAGTACAAACTGAAAAAACGAGCAGAAGAATCCCCACATAATCTCAGATAGGAAAATACAATAAGTTAAATAAAAGGGATGTTATAATCACGTGTTCAAGTAAAGAAAATTAGTTGTTATTTTTACAAACTATAAAGGTAATCTTAGGTAAAAACATGGTACCAGCTTTCTGCTGAGGAAATGCATGCATACGCCGTTTAGTTCGTATTTTCTATGAATGTTATACGTATATATAAAAATACAAAATCACTGTTAAATCTTTTAAAGAAGGAAATAGATGGTGTTTCGAAAAAAAATGTTCGGAATTAAGATTTGTACACTTAGAGAATGTATGCATGTTTAGTTTTTAAATTAGTATTGCGTTTTTACATACATATAGATAGATAGAATAGTGAGTGAGTGAATATTTACGTCACACTGTTCATTTACACGGGGCCTTTGGTGACGGACCTCGTAATTTTAAACCATGATCAAGTGACGAGGATGATACCTGAGCTGACAATCCCTCTCCTAATTACCACACCACACCAACGGGAAGAAGTTTGAATTCTCGACAGATTTAACGTGCATCGCTCCCCCTACACGGTGGGTCTTTAGTGTTACTGGGTTCGAACTCATGGCATGCCATCCACGCTCCGATACCTTGAGTACTAGGCTACCGTAGCCATAGATATATAGAAAGATAGATTTATAAATATCAAAAACAATATCCTAAAAATTGTTGTCTCTATTTTAAGTAGAAGATGCTTAACTATATCTTCTTCACATTTATTTCCCCCGTCTTCTGCATTTTTGCATAATCGCATCTAACAAGAACGGGCGTTTGCAATAAAAGAAAATAGAAAAGTAAACCGTGAAATATGATCCCCATTCTTACCGTTACTGCAATGCACGAATTTCGTGAAAATATTTTATCTTGTTCCTTTATTTGGAAATTCTTCGAATTTTTTACATACTCTGCAAAAATGTAACTGCATTGAACCTTAAATCGCCAACTTAGCCATTCACAAGTTGACACGTTGTTCGTTTTCCGAGATCTGTTACATTTTAAGATGGGTTTTGCTATTTCTTTACTGTGGCTATGAAACTTTATTTTGTAGATTTACGTGAAAACTTTCCAAGAGAGAAGAAATGTTTGAAATGAATGTTTTATATTAACTAAGCTTTATAATAATAAAAAAAAATATATCTATTAGAAAGATGTTCTGATGTGTTTGTGTGATATTTGTAGTATACTGTATAATAACATCGAAAAATTTCCCCCCGAAAAAAAGGTTACAAAAATTTATTTAGCCAAACACTTGCAAGTGTTATAAACGTAAAACTAAATAGCTTTTCTTTAAAAAAAATCAGAAAGGACTTAAATAACTATTATACAAAAAGGATGACGCAAAAGATAGTACGTCATTCACTAAATAAATAATACAATTCCAAATCCTTTGGTAATACACGGCAGCATGATGCATCATTGACCAAATTAACCTTACAACCTCATTTTCATTGATAATGCATGGTAAAATGATATATCATTCACCAAATTAGCCGCACAATCCCAAATCCGTTGGTAATACATGGTAGCGTGATGCATCATTGATCAAAGAAACTGTACATTCCGAATTTCATTGATAATGCATGGCAACATGATATATCATTCTCCAAATTAACCTCACAATCCTAAATCCTTTGGTAATACATGGTAGCATGACGCATCATTGACCAAATTAACTGTACAGTCCCAATTCCTATGATTATGCATGGTAACATGATATATCATTCACCAAATTATCATCACAGTCCCAAATCCATTGGTAATACATGGTAGCATGATGCATCATTGACCAAATTAACCGTACAATCTCAATTTCATTGAAAATGCATGGTAACATGATATATCATTCACCAAATTAGCCGCATAATCCAAATCCTTCGAAATACATGGTAGCATGATGCATCATTGAACAAATTAACTGTACAATCCCGATTCCATTGATAATGCATGGTAACATGATATATCATTCACCAAATTGTCATCACAGTCACAAATCCATTGGTAATACATGGTAGCATGATGCATCATTGAACAAATTAACTGTACAATCCCGATTTCATTGATAATGCATGGTAATATGATATATCGTTCACCAAATTATCAACACAGTCTCAAATCTATTGGTAATACATGATAGCATGATGCATCATTGACCAAATTAACGTACAATTCCCGATTTCATTGATAATGCATGGTAACATGATATATCATTCACCAAATTATCATCACAGTCTCAAATCTATTGGTAATACATGATAGCATGATGCATCATTGACCAAATTAAGCGTACATTCCCGATTTCATTGATAATGCATGGTAACATGATATATCGTTCACCAAATTATCAACACAGTCTCAAATCTATTGGTAATACATGGTAGCATGATGCATCATTGAACAAATTAACTGTACAATCCCGATTTCATTGATAATGCATGGTTACATGATATATCATTCACCAAATTATCATCACAGTCTCAAGTCTATTGGTAATATATTGTAGCATGATGCATCATTGAACAAATTAACTGTACAATCCCGATTTTCATTGATAATGCATGGTTATATGATATATCGTTCACCAAATTATCATCACAGTCTCAAATCTATTGGTAATACATGTAGCATGATGCATCATTGAACAAATTAACTGTACAATCCCGATTTCATTGATAATGCATGGTAATATTATATAGCGTTCACCAAATTATCATCACAGTCTCAAATCTATTGGTAATACATGGTAGCATGATGCATCATTGAACAAACTAACTGTACAATCCCGATTTCATTGATAATGCATGGTAACATGATATATTATTCACCAAATTATCATCACAGTCTCAAATCTATTGGTAATACATGGTAGCATGATGCATCATTGAACAAATTAACTGTACAATCCGGATTTCATTGATAATGCATGGTAATATGATATATCGTTCACCAAATTATCATCACAGTCTCAAATCCATTGGTAATACATGGTAGCATGATGCATCATTGAACAAATTAACCGTACAATCCCAATTTCATTGATAATGCATGGTAATATGATATATCGTTCACCAAATTATCATCACAGTCTCAAATCTATTGGTAATACATGGTAGCATGATTCATCATTCACCAAATTAACTGTACAATCCCGATTTCATTAATAATGCATGGTAACATGATATATCATTCACCAAATTATCATCACAGTCTCAAATCTATTGGTAATACATGGTAGCATAATGCTTCATTGAACAAATTAACTGTACAATCCGGATTTCATTGATAAGGCATGGTAACATGATATATCATTCACCAAATTTGCCGCACAATCCCAAATCCGTTGGTAATACATGGTAGCGTGATGCATCATTGATCAAAGAAACTGTACATTCCGAATTTCATTGATAATGCATGGCAACATGATATATCATTCTCCAAATTAACCTCACAATCCTAAATCCTTTGGTAATACATGGTAGCATGACGCATCATTGACCAAATTAACTGTACAGTCCCAATTCCTATGATTATGCATGGTAACATGATATATCATTCACCAAATTATCATCACAGTCCCAAATCCATTGGTAATACATGGTAGCATGATGCATCATTGAACAAATTAACCGTACAATCCCAATTTCATTGATAATGCATGGTAACATGATATATCATTCACCAAATTAGCCGCATAATCCCAAATCCTTCGAAATACATGGTAGCATGATGCATCATTGAACAAATTAACTGTACAATCCCGATTCCATTGATAATGCAGGGTAACATGATATATCATTCACCAAATTATCATCACAGTCTCAAATCTATTGGTAATATATTGTAGCATGATGCATCATTGAACAAATTAACTGTACAATCCGATTTCATTGATAATGCATGGTAATATGATATATCGTTCACCAAATTATCATCACAGTCTCAAATCTATTGGTAATACATGGTAGCATGATGCATCATTGAACAAATTAAGCGTACAATCCCGATTTCATTGATAATGCATGGTAACATGATATATCGTTCACCAAATTATCATCACAGTCTCAAATCTATTGGTAATACATGGTAGCATGATGCAACATTGAACAAATTAACTGTACAATCCGGATTTCATTGATAATGCATGGTAAAATGATATATCGTTCACCAAATTATCATCATAGTCTCAAATCTATTGGTAATACATGGTAGCATGATGCATCATTGACCAAATTAAGCGTACAATCCTGATTCCATTGATAATGCATGGTAACATGATATATCATTCACCAAATTGTCATCACAGTCACAAATCCATTGGTAATACATGGTAGCATGATGCATCATTGAACAAATTAACTGTACAATCCGGATTTCATTGATACTGCATGGTAAAATGATATATCGTTCACCAAATTATCATCACAGTCTCAAATCTATTGGTAATACATGGTAGCATGATGCATCATTGAACAAATTAACTGTACAATCCCGATTTCATTGATAATGCATGGTAATATGATATATCATTCAACAAATTATCATCACAGTCTCAAATCTATTGGTAATACATGGTAGCATGATTCATCATTCACCAAATTAACTGTACAATCCCGATTTCATTGATAATGCATGGTAACATGATATATCATTCATCAAATTATCATAACAGTCTCAAATCTATTGGTAATACATGGTAGCATGATGCAACATTGAACAAATTAACTGTACAATCCGGATTTCATTGATAAGGCATGTTAACATGATATATCATTCACCAAATTAGCCGCACAATCCCAAATCCTTCGGTAATACATGGTAGCACGATGCATCATTGAACAAATTAACTGTACAATCCTGATTTCATTGATAATGCATGGTGACATGATATATCATTCACCAAATTAGTCGCACAATCCCAAATCATTTTGTAATACATGGCAGCATGATGCATCATTGAACAAATTAACCGTACAATCCCAATTTCATTGATAATGCATGGTAATATGATATAGCATTCATCAAATTAACCGCACAATTACAAATCCTTTCATAATATATGGTAGCATGACACATCATTGACTAAAATAACTGTACAATCCCAATTCCTATGATAATGCATGGTAATATGATATATAATTCTCCAAATTAACCGTGTGATTCAAAATTCATTGGTAAAACATTCTACCAACGATTCTGCATTTTGCAACAAACCTGTGCTAATTTCCTGAATTTATACAAATAGGTTGCAATCTGTAGTGAACTGTATATTCCATTTCTTTCATCAGCAAAGAAGCCCGAGCTTGAGAGAGAGGAAAACTTTGGAGTGTGAATGTTAGGATTCATTGGTATCGAGTGGAGCTATTGTGATTGGCTTACCATAATGGTCAGCTATATTACATTTAAATCTGGTTGAGAAGTTCGATCAATCATTGAGTAGTTTTTAGTTCGAAAAAGTCGAACTGCAAAACTAGGGACCTATTTCATTGTAATCTGTTAATATAGGGGATAACTCCTTTACTTTAGAAACATGAGGTAAAATTAAATGCTATTTGTTTGAGATGTAGTATTAAACTTATGTGTGTAAGTATCGGAATCGATTTTATACAATTATAAACTTAAAATTGTTTACTTAAATCTAATTATTTAAAAAACTCTAAAATGCAAAAACTTGTTATTAATTACACAGAAGCTTGTTTTATTAATTTATTTAATGAAATAATTAATTAATAGTTTAATTTTTTTACGAGGCAGCTTTTGGACAATTTATTTCTCAAATATATCTATTCATGTTATTCTACTTTTCTCATTTTAACTATGAAGCACACCAAGACCCGATTTTATTAATGAAAACAGCAAGAATTGAATACCAAAAAATGTTAAGTACTGAAACAATGTATTGAAGTTTAATATACGCCTCTTAAGCCATCAGATAAACACATTAATACAACCATAAAAATAATATAAATAAATAAATAAAAGGAAATACTTTTATTTTACCTTTCACTAAAGCCGAAAATGTTGGCGCGGTGCCAAGGGAACTAACTCAACGTCATGAATCTCCTTGTCATATCTTTTGACATTCAGATGCAAAACAATAAATTTATTCTTGTTCAATGCCACTCTTAATTAATATCGAGCATGGAGTTTCCATGAAAGAAGAGCTTTGTTTTCAATCAATTTAGGTGTGGACTTCTGGATTTGGAAAATACTTTGCACATGAAACTGATATTATTTCAGTTATTTTTGCTAAGATATGTAAACAGTTATTTGTGCGAGAAAATAAAATATTTTAAATTAAATTATTTTCAATTAAACTTTAAAAAAAAATCCAATTTATAAGATTTGAAGATTAATAATATGTAATACTTAAATCAATTTTTATATTAAGTATAACATCGGCTCCGTGGCTTAGAGCTAGCGGGCCCGTTTCGTAATCCTAATGTTGCGGGTTCCAACCCGGCCGGAGTCTATAGAATTTCTGGATGTAAATGTAGCGGTATCATCTACATAAGTAAGTAACAGCCTTCGGACAGAGGTGATCACTTTTGTCTTGTGGTCATGTTACTCGGCTACAAACCCGAGCGTCGCGGGTTCTATCCTCCACATTGGTGATCTTGGCTGTAAAGAAAAACGCAAAACATTCTGATATGTCGTGGTGCCATCTATACCCGCAAGAAAGGCAACCGAGTCGTCAGACTCACTTGATGCAACACCTCCAATATGCAGCAACAACTCACACGCTTGCCTTGCATATAACAAATATATCGTTCATTCACCTATCCACCGACTCACTGGAGGGGGAGTACTGTAGCGATATCATCAACATAAGCCAGTAACAGCCTCCAGACAGAGGGGATCACTTTTGTCAGTTGTATGTTTCATGTGCTTACGAATCCGTAGATTGAGGGTTCTGTCCTCCGATAAAAGCCAATTCACGAAAAATGTAGGCACGCATGTTGTATGATTATGTGACATGTAAGAAATCCATTGAGCAAAATTAAATCACCGCAATATTTAGCATCTGACGATATATTGCGTCATATCAAGCGTCTAAATTTGGTTGCGAGTGCTGCCACCAGATGGTGCCACCACTGAAATGGTTCTAACATTTGGAAACTTCATGTGTCTGCAAAGATTTAGTTCCAAATATGCATTCCATTAAAAGAATATAAAGTATTATTATTATTTTATTTCCCAAAAAATATATTGTATGTTACATTTTAATTTGTTATTTTGAAGTCGATCATGATTGTGAACTTGTGGTGGTCATTGTTGAATTGTGGGTAAGAAAAGTATTGCCGCTGATGACCAATCATTTAGAGAGTTTGTGTAAATCTGTTAAGACAGCCTTTTGGCTTGGTGTGGTAGGAGAGTGGGATGCTTTCTCAGGAGTTGTTCTTGTCACTTTGTAGCAACCTAGCGTTTGTGGGTGTAGTTTTATGTACTACATCAGCAGACAAAAATTATCACTTTTATTTCAGTTCAATAATTTTATGATCAGTCAGGGATTATAAACCGAGGGAACAATAAATTTAGATCACAATCTTACGCTCTTACGATAAATAATTAAACACTTACTCTGAATTTGATGCCATAGAAAAGCACTCGTCGGATCTCTCCTGGGTCAACTAAATTCCGATCTAAAACTCTTTCTCTCTTACACCAAAGTTTCCGAAAGGGAATTCTCTCAGCTCTTTTTCATATAATGCACCGACTAACTCTAACACACATATTACCAGGGTTTAAATAGCACTCAAACAGCATAAAATCAAGCTCTGTCTGAAGGCGGTTTTAAATTCAAATGCGGTTACAGGAGTATTTCCCCAAGAGGATTAATAGAGAGGTGCTAATAGGACTCGTCCAAACTTAATAGTGGCTCAAATTACGAGGTCCGTCACCAAAAGCCCTTGAGTCGCTTTAAAGCGTAAATTAAAATCAAATCAAGCTATTTTGAAATTTTTATTATACTCAACAAGTAGTTACAGAAGAAGTTTAACAAAAAAATCGTGTTAAATCTTCAAATATTAATGTTAAATTCTATTAAATAAAGTAAAGCATTATTCAAAAAGACACTGTTCGTAATAATCTAAACACGTTGTAACGGGTCTATCCACCAAAATTCGTTTCATACTCTTTTGTTAAAATTATTCTTTTGAAATGTAAGTTCAGTTGAAAACTTTCTCCAGATGAAGACGTTATTTATGCAAATGAGTGGTTGTTTTTAAGCGTTGGCATTTAGATACATGATGTTAGTCGACAGATAATCGTTGAATGGTTGATTATTGATAAATGAAGAATAAAAGTGATAAAGTTGTGCTTAAGGCTTACGATCAGAGGTCATACAATTAAGTAAGATATTCATGCTGAATTCTAGCGTAGAATATCAGAGAGCTCCAAGAGTAAGAGGAGTAAATTATATTTATATGATCAGTAGACTTAAACTGAATGATAGCTGTTCTAATGAGTTGCTTAAGGCATTTCCTACCTTTAGTTGTGTGGCTTAAGTCAAAAGGAGAAAATAAATTTGAAATTAAAACTGGTAATTGTTTGACCTTTACTCGTACCCCCAAACACCAACAACCGCTAGTCTGTTGTCACAACGCGTTGTTTTAATTATGTAATTAATGTCCATAAAAAATTTTAGTAGCATGTTTCTTAAAAAAAAGGTTTGTTAAATCCAAAATTCAGAGAAAATGAATGTTTTTACTACAATATATAACATAACTTTAAGGCAAATTAATTTTCAAATATATTTGGCATCCATATTTCACTTGTATAAAAGTTATTTCTTTTTTCTCAAACAATTTCCTTCTCAATCGTTTATTAACCAAATTATCACTATAAAAGTGCATCACAGAACGGTAAAAAGAACGCAAAATCTGATGATTTGTTGTAAGAATGAAACAAATCTTGAGATGTAAAATTTTGTACGATGCTTCATTATTAAAACGACTAATGATGGAATATTAAAATGTTTCATTACTGCAAATGTGGATTACAATAAGAAAACAATATTATACTTATTAAAGAAATGAACATTTTAAGATCATAATATTGCTTGATATATTCTAAGTTGGATGTTAACAATTAATACGTGGAAACTGAATTAGTTTTTATTCTTTGTAGATTACTGTACGTAGAAAACATGCTCTGTTTCACACTATAAAAATGATTGCTCATAATGTTATATGTAGTTCCAAAACATTCATTACGTAATTACCCCCACTGCGTGTGATACAGTAAATAATTAACTTAAAGTACTTTTAGGGATTTTCCCTTGTGTTCTATGAATTAAGCTTCTTTTTGGATCATTAGTATTTCCTTTACACTTAAATACACCATATATACATAGATGCTATTTTTTCAAAATTACAAATAATGCTTCAAATCAAAATCTAGTAATTATCATTGTGTTTTATTAGGATAATTGCAATATATATTCTCTAAATTGCATGCGTTCCATAATAATATCCATTTAAAATAAAGTATTTTCCACAAACTTCTAGAAGAGATTCCATAATTCTGATTTTACAAACATTTTAAGGTACTTATATCACTACAACAATTAGGAAGCTACTCGTAATTTTCTAAAACTTTTGTTTAGGAAAATAAACGTTAAGTTGTTGAATGTTTTAAAAGTATTCTTAGTTTTTAAATTACAATGGTAAGGAATTATATTTTGCTAAATGGAAAATAATTGTGCTGGACTATATTGCGCAGGATCTGATTATTTAATAAGAATATGATAACGAATCGATTCTTCTAAAACAGCAAAATATGCTTATGTTACTATACATTATATAATAATTAACCATATACTATATAAATTAATCATACACTAGTAAGAATATAACAAGCTTATATAGGCCATAGAATGGTCTCAGAAACAAATTGGCAAACTTTTAGACCTAGGACATAGAATGTATGGTTTTATATAGTCCTAAGGCTCATTGTCTTTGTGTTTGTTCATATTTCTTGGATAAAAAAACAAAGGAGATTAGTGTTTATTTTTTTTAGTAAAATTAGAAATAGTTCCTAAGAATAAAAATTAAAACATTATGGTGAAGAATAGAAATCTTCATATTCAAAAATAACAAATATAAATTGAATATTTATATTTTTTGTATATATATAGTATTTACTGGCATCTAAGCCTCACTTTTTTTCCCCGATGGTAACCCTACTGAAAATCGGATGCGGATTAGAATCAAAGAGAAAAATATTCATTGGATGGGGCATTTAGAGGAACAACAGGTTCACATATGTATTAAAAAGTTTATTAAACTGGTAAAATAACTAAATATTCACTTTTTATGAGCTATTATTTTAAATTTATTTTAATTTCGCAAAATTGGATGTCGATAAATCATTTTACATTATTTTTCATTTTTCACAAAATCTTGTTCAGAATTCTGGGTGCGGTTTAGAATCGATGATGGTTTCGATTGGAATAAATATAGAGAGATATAGACGTAGGTATATATATATATAGGTATAGATATAGAAGAGTATAGTGAGTGAGTGAATATTAATATCACATCAACTACTCAAGGACTTTTGGCGACGGACCGTGTGATTTTGAACCCTGGTCAAGTGAGGAAGACGGCACATGAGCTGTCACACCTCTCCTAACTACCAGACCACACCAACGGGAGGACGTTTGAGCTCTCGACAGATTTAACATGCATCGCTCCCCTACAAGGCGGGTCTTTAGTGGTACTGGGATCGAACTCATGACACGCTAGCCATGATCCGATGCCTAGACCACTTGGCTACCGTGGCCACTACTTTGTTGTTGAGCCTGGGGGTGAATACCGGAGAAGGCATTGGTGTTTGTTAGTGTTTTATGTTTTTGTGGCATAGGGGTACTCTAAATAGCCATCAAGCCGCGAGACATCTCGTGAAGTTGGTGGAAGGAGAAGAGAGGTGGTAAGCCCTTGATCCCCTTCGGGTGAACTCTCTCAAAATTGGGGGGGGGGATGAAGCAAAAACTCGTATTGTCACCTCAAAGCTATGGCTAACGACTGGCTTACAATGAGCCCTTGCCACGATGAATTTCGTGGGCCTTTATCTGATGTCACTGTCGATCAGGTTGCATTAGTGACAACAACAATAACGATATAGATAAAATTCTTGTAGCTTACATCACTTTTAAAGACTGAATTTTATTTTCAAATATTCAACTCATAAATTGTATCAGTTTAGTTTCTAACCGTTATTTCGTTTCATTATTGAAATATTGCCCGCCCCCCCCCCAAAAAAATAAGTTCAATGAATAGCTTTTAAAAAGAAATTTTCAAGACATAGTTCTTTTTATTCTTCATTCAAATTCTTGACTAGAATATCTCTGTTATAACAAGACAATGTTTAATTCTTAGTAAGAAAAATGAAATATTAGAAATATGCCAATGGTTGTTCCTTTTTGATCATTAATATTTATGCAAGAGGAATCCGAAATTCACTTGCTTTTAGCGTTATGGCGGTAGAAAAATTGAATAGTTGTAGAATTTGATATTAATATGTTTTCAATGGAATACATAAAAAAAAAACTTTATATATATATTATAAATACGTGTACTGAATTTGTAAGTGTATATATATTTCTTATGTATTGAATTATATTTCGGGTGGACAGTTCTTAAAAAAAAACAAAATGCTCTAAGTTCATTAATTTATTGAAAAAAAATTTAAAACATCTAGATCAAATTTTTTTTAATTAATTGAAATGCTAGTTTTTTATAATAAAATGAAGAAAAAAATTAAGGCATTATACAAGTGTAAAATAATAGACATATATACATACACGATAAATATAAATACACCAACGATAAAATTAATTAGAATCTTCGTCAAAAATATGTAATTGTAATCAGCATGTCAAGACAAGTGTAATTTTTTCACTTATATTATTCAGACTCATCTGGAGCAAGACCTCACTACTTCAATGACACGAGACTTCGTTTGGAGACTTAAGATGACATGCAACATAAGATTCCGTAAAAATTTTTTTTTAAAAATCGCCAATTATGTATTTGTGGCGCTATTATAGCTCACAGAAACGAGAAACAGCATAAAACACGAGTACGGAAGTAAAATCCTCATTTATTTTTTCCTATGCAACAATCGTGTAAGTAATTTGAGCTACAAAAACAGGTAGTTCTGAAGAATAGCATTTTTAGTTGAAGTGAGCCAACTGTGAAAAGAATATGTCAGAATACCTGTAATTGATGAATCTGTACTGTCAAGGTATCCGACTACCCAAAAATCATGATTTCTTAAAAAATTGAGAATTGTTTTATGATTTTATTTTATAAGCCATCTTATTAGATTTCTAAAAATACGAAGTTTTTTATTTTCCATTCACTAGAACAAACACTACAAGTGTTTTTGTAAAAGCAGATGCCATAACTTTACATAAGATGTCTAGCTTTAAAATGCGTTTTACTCGAAACGTGATTTCTTCGAAAAGCACAAACGAGGACAACGATTGCTCAAAAAGTTTTTAAAATAATTTACTGAAATTGTTTGAGTATGTTCTGTGTAACAGTTGAAGTCATTTAACCTTCAGATTTATCAACTACTGTTTTATTACAGTTCTTTATAATTTTTGTAAGTTACAGTTCTTTATGTGAAAATAACCACTGTTTTTTAAAGCAATTTCATATAATAACATGTATTAGTTTTCTTAAAAATTAAAATATCTCTTATCCTGAACGTCATTTTAAAAAGGAAAGCAAAGTAATAAATCAAAATTGAAAAATTGAGATTTTGTTCATTTACTATTTGTACAGAGTGGGCCCCGTTTATGTAATTTTTTTGTTAATGTTTACCCATTTTTTCCCATTTTGGTAGTAATGATTTATTTTTCTTTTCTTAATTTTAGCCTTTTTTAAAAAAATGTACCAAATAAATCTAAAAACTACAAAAATATTTCCATATCTCCATTTAAAAAAAAAGTTGTCGCAAGTAGTCGGATACCTTAATTATCCATGACTCCTCCTGAACTTAGATTCCGACACTAAAGCAACCTAAGGTTGCTTTATAGATTTTGCTTGTGATTCCCAACTTAGTCTATATCGGCCCTAAGTCATGTCTTGAAAAAATAATTTGGGGAAACATGTGGTGTAAAAGGGAGTCTACGATAGTGGCTCTCATCAAACCAGATCGTCTTTAGTTTTAAAAGAACATTTAATCAAATGTAAACCGTATTTTACCTCTTAAGACAATTATTTACTAAATTCAACGAGGTTAAGTTGTAGTTACAAGGAGGCAGCATAAATTTTATTAAACCAAGGGAAAATTTCAGCGTTTCTTACAGAATTTAAGCTAAATGAGTATAATATTGGACATCCCGAATTTTCCCCGTTTCTCAATATGTCACCTACAATATACCGTGAAGAAGGGGTTTCAACAGTGTTTCAAACTGCGTCATCTATTCAGATTTTAAAACTGGTGATAGTGCTTTGGTTATGGTAATACCACAGTGGACAATCAATCCATCTGGTCAAATCGAAAAAAAAAATGTCATATTACAAGAGAGATTGATCGGAATAGGCACTAACGATACAGACTGTTTAGAAATGGATATCAGCATGTTTGGCTTTGAAAAAACGTACTTGTTATTTATCCCGAATTATAGAGTATTGTGAGAAAGTTTTTAATTGCTTTTCCTAGTAAAAAGGAGTTTCAGAGCAGTTGATAATATTTTAAATAAAAAGAAAGAAAAAACTGGAAGCTACTAACCAAAAGGATTTAGGGTTAAACCTGATAAGATTGATGCTAAATGTTGAATATTTGTTAATGAGACATCAGATTCCTCACTCCGATAATAAACATTTGTTTGTTGATCAGTTATTCTAGTATGAATTAAACTTTAATTTAATCAACATATGTTTATTTTAAGTTTAAACACAATACTTCACTACGGTTAGAAATATAAATATTTTGAAGTAAGTAGCTCAATACCAGCTGTTACAAAGACATTTATGTTGATAATACGATACAATACTATCATACAATAACAATGTATCGAATGTAATAATATTGCACTTTGACGCGCAAAATCTACAATAAGACTTCAATTATAAACCGTACAAATTATAATTATAAGTATTACGTTGTGTATGTGACAATCTCATGGGATCCACTAATAATAACTTAGTTACACTAATGGTTAATTAAATGGAAAAGTTTTTGAAATTAAATGTAACTTCGACATTTTTGTGTAGAAGGGTTTATGCTATCATCATTCAGATACAACATTATTTTAAATGTCAAGTAATTATCAGGAATTTTTAAAGACACTTAATGTAAAATTTTGAAAAAGTTCCTTTTTCCTGAATAACAAAAGGAAAAATGATAAAATGAGCATTTAGAATTAAAAGAGTTATCTTTTTTCTTCATAAAAGCCTACACAAAAAATGTTTAACAGAAACTGTTTAAATAACTTTGTGTATTTTTACAGAAAAAAATCTATTTTAAGCTAGAGAATAGAAGAAAGAAAAAAAAGATACATCCTAAAATGTTTATCCTAAAAAGAGGAAAAAATTCCGCCAACGTAGTATCCACCCACACAATCCCTTAAATTTTTAAATTCACGTTTTGTTTCAGGGAATCGCAAGATCTCTTGAAGCAAATAGATATCGAAATATTTTTTTTCCTTCAAAGAAAGGAACGTCGTAATATCCAGTATTTAAATCGAGATGTATCTCCATACGATATCTTAAGCGAAAGCGAAACTACAGACTTATGTGGAAGGCATAGGAATGTCTTTCAAATTAAACCATACACAAAATGAAACTAAAAAAGAATGCAAGCACGTTACTTGAATATATTTACTAGGGAAAGCAACTATAAATAGAATATTTATGGTAATCTCTTACGTGATTGTTTTATGCATGTATTTCTTCATCACTAATAAAGATTTATTATTTTAAATGTACCAAGAAATAAAAAAGGGCATTTTGTGTGAATTTTGCAAAATAAAAACTAGTTCGATCTAATTAGGATAAATTTTTTAACTTCAGGATCTCTTTACACTCACTTAAGAGTAGTATGTGATTGTTCACTTTTTCCACATTGTTAGTTTCTGAATTCATTTTTGGAGTTGTGCTTTTAATATTTTTGGACAGAATTATATGAAGGATGAGGGAAGTTAATTATGTAATTTGTAGTTTTTAATTAGTTGAATGAGTTTAGCTAGTTTTGTCAATTCTACTTCCTTGAACAAGCCAATATTCATATCCTAAAACTATTTAAGCCGATGTTTAATAAATTTAAGATAAATGCTAAAATTAAGACCCTTTATTTATGGGACATGTATAATTAAAAATTTCCAATAGAAATAAGATTTTTTTGTGATCTTTATTAAGAAATTTTAATCATTCTGTAGAAACACAAAAATATTATTTTAGATAAAAAATTTTTTTTGTTTTTGTTTAAGTAGAACTTAATTTTTGAGATCGCATGTTACGTTCTTATCTTCAGGTATCATTTTTTAAAAAAGTATCTCTTAAATATGTGAAATATTTTTGCACTTATAAAACAGTACACAAAATGTAGTGAACTCATATTTTTAGTAAAATATTAAGATAGGTTCTTTAAAAATATTATAAAACTTTGTAATCCCTCCTCTTTTATACATAAAACTACTTTTTAAGAAACTACGAACTACTTCGACTTAAAAAAACAGGCTCACTATATGCACAGGTATCCTGTATAGAAGTATAAAAAAATTTAAAACCATATAGTGCAGCGGTGTTTTTTTAAAGTGTACCTAAAAAAATTATGCTTTGGAGAAAAAGTGAAAAAACTAAACAGTTGCATACTTTTTTGTTAATTACTTTTTTCATATTGTATGGTTATTTTATTAACGAACATACAAGTGTTATACATTTTTATATTCAGAAAAATATGCACTATTTTTTAATACTAAAATTAAAAAATCGATTTTTTCAATGCGTATGATATCCTGCTTGACTCAGAACATGCAACAGTTTTTGTGGGAAATTTCTTTCAGCCTGAAGCAGTGTTTCTCAAACTTTCAATGTGTTTCCGACCCAATTTCCATTTATAATATTCATGGCTTCCCCTCCCTTCAATAATAATGTATTGAATTCAATATTACATCCATACGACTTTAATTATAAATTGTGCAAATTACCAAGATAAGTATTAAATTTTGCAAATGATTTTATATATGTCATCCCATGGGCTCATTATTAATTGTTAAACTTGTTCTTAATTTAGTATCAAATACACATTGTGCAGTACCTATACATTTATAAGTATATTATATCATTGTAAATATGTATTTTTTTAATATCTCAGAATTTATTTTTGATTTCTTTCAGTAAATTAATAATTCTTTAAATCTTTTATTTTTGACTTTTCCATATGAATCTCTCTTCTCCTGCCTCGTAGGAGTATTACGCCCTTCTAAGGGGGCACGTCTTACTGTTTGAGAAACGCCGACCTAAAGAAGAAACATTTAAGGTGTGTTTATCCGTATTCAGTTTTGAAAAATGATTATTTACATTCAGGATTATGTGTGACACCCCGACCTCATTCAGTTGCAAACCAAATCTTTTACTCTTTTTTATTATTACGTTATTGACCTATGAATAAGGTTTGCTTTGGTCTTACCTCTCTTAGGGAGAGTTTCTTAAATAACTCAGTTATAGCAAAATAAGTGTTTTAGTTTTTACATCTATTCTATGTCTGCTTCGCTTAGAACTTGGGAAATAAAATAATAGTACGAATTCGGGTCATGTCCTATAGTAATGGCAACATTGATACTTCAACCTAAGAACCTGCCTACTAAAACTAAATTTCTATAAACAGATTTTGAAAGGCTCTAAAAAGAAGTATATCGAATGTTCTACAAACCCTATGTAATTAATTATAATTATCTTTTCTTTTCGGAAGCAATATTTTAGTTTTAAACGAGTTCCTGAAACACTTATCTAAGTAAATAAGTTAAATCAAACAAAAAGAAAAAAAAATTATATTAATTGAAAGAACGCCAAAATATTTGGAAATGTTTTTTCTGATATTTTAAAACTAACTTATATATAGTATGCTCTTAAATATTATTATTTGAAATATTTCTCGATTAAATTTTTTTAAAAATATAATTTAAGTAATTAAGAAAACTTAATAAAACTGTTTCAGAATATTATACTTTATTGAATGATTTGATACTGTAATACTACTAAAAATATAATTTTAAATCTTATTGGAAAGCTTTGAAAAGATTTTTTTTGTCATAAGATGTATTTCACCATCTTTAACCCTTTAACAGCTGGCGGCATATATATCTGTCTTACTCAACCTGAGCGTTAAGTGACCAGGACGTATATATACGTCTTTCCGAAATACGATTGTTTTTTTTCGCTGCTGTCAGTAAAACTTTCCCGAAGGCTTTAGATTATCTTGACAGTGTTAAAAAATTATAAATTATCTTGACAGTGTTTGCGAAAGAGACCAATTTCAAAGAAAAATTTGTACATCTGTGTCTCCCCTCCCCCTCTACCCCAATAACCGCATACTTACGCCTATGTGAAAAACGGTGGTCCTGAGGAGCGGAATTGCATAACTTTTAATCAGCAATTCGGGGTTGACAAACATGCTTATTGCAGGAAACGATACAATAACTGCAGGTACTGTAATCTAAAATGAGAGTTTCTTAACTAAATTTTGGTTATCTAAGTGAATAATTATATAGTAATTATTATTGTGTAAATGCTTCATTAAATAATTGCTTCTATTGTATACAATTCAGCTATTAATAAAAAACAAACATTATCCATTAAAATATAAAATACCAAAAGATAAAATTAAAAATAAGCTTCTACTTTTAACTGGTAATGCATAAATATATTTTTCTAAATTTATACATAAATCCAATATTAAAAAAATAAAAGACTTAAAGAAAAAAAACGCAACAACAATAAATATAAAAATAAAATATAGTAACAATTCTCGAATTATAGTTTTCAATAAATAAAATGTAACCATTTCAATAAACAAATGGATATCCACATGTAACAATGTTAATACAGTATTTTAGGAAATCAAGTTGGGGTAATACAGTTATCTGAGTATTACTAAAGCATTCACAGCAGCCATCAGTTCTCATCTCATTTACATTCTACAACTTGTAATAGCCTTATTGATTGTCCATCACTCTTCCAAGACACGATCTGTATTCTCTATGACTCACTATCACGCCAGTAGATTCAGTAGATACATTCATAATAGTAACAGCTGAATATTTTGGTATAGTGAAATGTGAATCTTGTTTTAAATAAAACACAGCGAGCTCTCGCCAAATTTGGCCAACTTAAGATTCGATAACGATATTATGCTGGCACACTATTTTTTTTGGTAACCCTCAAGAAAATTTACCCACATTTATACAAAGTTGCCGAAAAAATCGCCAACTGGCGAACCCTCTGCATTTCTAATTTATTGTATTTCATCCCTCGAATATTCAGAGAATTCGTAAAATTCATTTTTAATACTGATATCACGAGCATATTCGATAATTGAGTCCTATTTTTTTTTACTTAAAAGATTATCAACTCTTAGTATTAAGTATACCGTTTATGTTTATCCTAATCTTAGATAACGGATTTTTTTAAAGTTTTTTTAAGCAGCAATATTGTGAATAATGAATCTGTTCAATTGAAACATTTTGTAAGCAAGTATATTCTAGATTAAAATAATAATGGACTATCTTGTTAGATATGTTATTTTTAAGTACTGCTATCTTTTACAGTTGATAGTTTTCAGAATTTCTTAGATTTCATTCTATTTTTAAATTTGTCATTATCATGTGTAGAAGAAACGCAAGAGATTTACACACATACTCATCATTGGATCTCTGAAACTATTAGACTTGCAGACTTAAAATTTGGCAAGGATGTCTCTTTTGTTGAGTAGAAATCCTCTGAGAACGTATTTCACGTAAGGTGAAATACAGGGGTGGTGGAAAATGTATGCAAATTTCAATGAAGAAAATCTTTAATTTTTCCATAAGTATTACAGTTAAAAAAATTACAGAGTTACAATAATTGTTACAATAAGCGTTCAAACTGTAATCCATTTTTGAGCACAATGCTGTAGATGGTTGGGGATATCTCTCAAAGAAGGAATTGCTTGACTAGCCGTTTCAATTTCATAGGCACTGTTTCTTGCTCAATTAAATTCATCATTTCAAATAAAAATTAAAAGAAGTATATTTTTAAGTACATAATTTAAAAAAAAGAAACTTTATTCTAATATTTTAAAATAATTCAGCAACAATAGAAAATGAATTTAATTTTTATTGTAAAATTTTAATATCATTGCTACGATTAATGGGACAGGTAATAATACTTTGATGAAATGCAGCATTAAATTGAGAGAGCAAATTCATTAGTGTATATATACATACATATATATATATATATATATATATATATATATATATATATATATATATATATATATATAATTGAGAAACACTTAAAAATTTTACTAACTAAAATGTAATATTTCATGGTCTACAGAGAAGTTTTTTTAAAATGCTTTGGAAAAGTTTTACTTAATATTGTCCGTATCTATTCAGAGTTGTACGTCAACTAATGTAAAATGTGTATAAATAATATTTTAATTATTACAGATATTGCTGCTTAACGCGTTTTCCCTTATCACACACTATGCAATTATTATGCATTAGGAAGTGTACAATCTTTTAAAACGTCCATATAACGTATAATTTATACAAATTGAAATAAATGATGCTGTTAATTAGAAGAATTTCTTTGCTTTCTGTAAAAATACTCGTTACAGATAATTGTTATGGTGCAAAAAATTTTTAATTATGATCTAATATAACCTCACGATTCAAACATTTATCATAACCTAACAATGGTGTTCTTAGGGTACAAAATAAAATTTATTTTCCCCATAATCAGTTATTTAAATTGATGCATTTTATAGACTTTATTTTTACATTAATATTTTTTAGTTATTGAGTTTGTTAATTTAATCATCATTTTCTAAATAACAATAAAAAAAATGATTTGCTATTTTTTGTAAGGAAATAAACTGAAGCTTTTACGTAATTTTAAAACAAAAAATTAGGTTTTATGAAAGAAAATTTAGAGTTTTTTTAATACTTAAATTAGCCTAAAATCCTGAAGATTTACAGTGAAACATAATTATTGGCTTGAAAAATGTGAAGAAAAATTACACTAATTAATGTGATTAATTTTTTGTTATTTTGTATGGATTTATATATTACAATGAACATTTTCTCTTTAATTATCTTTTAATTCTCCGAAATCTAGCTCTTATATTTTCTTTTAGAATTGATCCAATTTTTTAATAAATACAAACGATATTTATTTAAGCAGGTGTATTTTGTTTTTAATCTCAATTGCATAAAAACGTTTGCATTAATAAAAAATAACGTATGCTGGGATCAAAGTTTTAAATTATTTATTATGAGTGGCAGTTAGAGAACCACTAAAATGTTTTTAAGAAATAATTCCTCATTCGAAGAAATTAACAAAAGCTGCATTACTTTCACATTTGTATTAAAAAAAGAAGGAACAAATCTGCAAACGATGCAATTCTTTAAAAATATATAAAGAAGAGGAAAAACATTTTATGAAGTAATTCAGACATCTGCACATAAGGGATACCGATTAAATGGAAAAAAATAGCATTAATATTTAGATTTAATTAAAAATAATACAGATAAAAATTTGATAAAATTAAAACATACTGTTTTTAAATTTACTTTTTTTCTGTTTACTGAATCTAAGGCACACACAATATAAACTTCAAAATTAAAAAGAATCATATTAAGTAATTGTATTTATGACAGAACTCAGCAGAATAAATTTAAAATAAAAGGCTTTTAAATCGGGGAATTTTATTTAAACATTAGCGCTAATTAATTGAGAAAATATAAAAAATACAGTGTAGAATTTTAATGACTATTTTTCTGTCATAAAATTGATTAAAATCAAAAATGATTTAAAAAGTCATTTAATTATAAAAAAACATGATACAAAACATTAAGCAGCATTTCAACATTATATAAAATACTATGTAGTCAAATAAAGGTAATTGTATAGAAATTTATAACTTCTTCACAAAATCATGGTATTTTACCACGTTAACATATTAGTATCCGTAGGTTAATAATATATTTGTTTCTTTTAAAAATAAGTATAGTTGCAATAAGTATGCATGATATTGAGAAAGTATAAATATATATATAAACAGTGTTTAAGTTTTCTAAATAAAAGCTAACGTTAACACAACAAAAACAAAAATCGAATAACCTTAAAATAAAACCAAGGGCGCTTAATGATACCTAAAAATAGCAACATAGGAAAGAATTAGCGATGCATTTTTTTTCAAACCCTACGTTCTGCAAAATTTTAAGAACATTATCATTATCTAATACCCTTAATCACACACTGAAAATGCAATTTGAGCATTCATTTACATAACGTGTATCTGTAAAACTAAATAAAATAGGAAATATTGAAGTGAGGACGAGAAAAAAGGGAATATTGTCTACTCTTCACTATGAAAAATAGTAACATTAGTATTGCAAAAACATTTAAAATTATTTTCTCAGTCTACAGCTTTTTTTAATTTTATACAAAAAATATTATAACTAAGTATATCAAATATAATATTGTACAATAAAGAAATGTATATGCGTATTTGGGCCTTTGTGCTCAGTATGTATAATTTTGTATTATAAAATAAATACGCGCAAATAGCAATGACATATAATTCAATTTTTGATCATGTAATAAAATATGTTTTACAGGTAAAAAAAATTCTTAAAATTCAATAGTGAAAAGGTAGGGAACTGAAACAGCGAACCCAATAAGACAAAAAAAAATACGCTTACGTTATTTCAACAGCTAGGTTGTCCTATCATTTGAATAAAGTGAAATACATGTGAAGCGTTATGGAATTTTAAACGGTATTTTCTCAGGAATATTTGAGGGGTTTCACCGTCTTACACTTTGAAGTTCTATCAGGCGAAAAGTTCTTTATCAACGTTTCGTGTGAAAAGTTTCATTGATGCGAAAATCTAATTTTCTTTTTGTTCGAATTTTTCTTAAATTATGAAATATACAACATCTGAGCCTTTATTCAATAATCTTTAGTTGATTACTGAAGAAACTGCAGCTAGATATAAAACAACAAAAGCTTGTTATAAAAATGTAGTTGAAGTTTTCTTAAAGTATTATGATCACATAAATTCAATTTCCCAACTATTTATGGCTGAATTTCCACAAAGTAACTGAATTTCCACAATCTTCAATGTGTCTTCATACTTTAACATTGAAGATTGTATCTAGGAGAAGCATATTAGTGGTTACCAATGTCACACCTAGATGGCGCCACCAGATATGCTTGTACGGATTCCTTCTGGCAGAGGAACGGAAGCCACAAGAGTGACTCATTAGACTGCTTGAGATGTAGTGTGTACCATCGCGCGGGAATCTCTCCTATACATATTTCTGTACACATGTATATAGAACGCAGAAATGTATCCGATTAAGTAGCAAAAAGAGTATCAATGCACAAATGAATCATTTGTGCTGGTGAGTGACTACTGAATTTTCAAGCTGATCACAAAATTGAAAATATTTTGTCAATAAAAACTATAAATAAGAATGTAACAGCATTTTTAAAAAAATAAATAAAATTGGTATTTTTTTATTTAAAATATCTATTGAAAATCAAAATGGACCCGAATGTGCAAAAACTGACAATATGAAACATGTATTATTTTATTATCTCTTTCAGTCCAAAGTTCCCTAGGAAACAGGTATTTCTTTTAAAACTGCATTCCAGACTATATTTTAGAATTTGTTTTAAATTTAATTTCGTTATGGGTTTTTCCCTCTAAAAATCTGGCATCTAAGAAAAAAATATTTTCAAACATCGTCTTAAAATTTTTTTTAAAGAATAATACTGAATTGGTATTAAAGAAATTTAATTTTTTCTATGAAAAGAGTATTTAAAAATTCCAGAATTTCCTAAAAATAAGAATATATGTGCAAATGCTAGTTTTGGGGGGTAAAACCGATAATGGAATACTTTTTAGCCCTAAAATAAAATTTATTACTTTACATATTCAATAAATTCACAGCAGACGTGTAATGTAAATCTATATTCCGCAGGCATGAAAATTTTTCCATAGAGCGAATGAATAGAACTTTAGAAAATTTAAAGTGATATTGTATCGGTAAGGCTCAGAAGTGTTTCGTTTTAAAAATGTCCAACAACAAACTTTGGAGAATATTTATGGATTTATTCTGCAACGAAAGTATTGTGCCTGTCCATGCTTAGAATTTTTTTAAAAAGAATTCCATAATTTTTTCTGGTTTTCATGGTCTTCTCTTTTTTTTATTATCTTATGTTTTTAATGGAATTATGACTGAAAGAATTTCTTCTTTTTAAATATTGGGTAATTCTTTCCATGGACCGGAAAAACAATGTATGTAAGGCGTGCAGCGGTGCCTCCTTCTCAAGTCGTAAGCAACAAAGGATAGGAATAAAAGTCCTTAACGACTTCCAAAATAGTGATTCTTTCGTGTCAATCGTTAAAGGCATGAACGGTGTAGCTGCAGACCAGTAGGTCGGTGTATCAAATAAATACCCGTGCTAAGGTCAACAGCTTGTCAACGAAGTGGTGGCACAGGAATTGAACACTAGATAGCAGCACAGCTTAACGATACTGGTTGATTATGGATTCATTCCATAAAGAGTCTAACAAAGACATTCAAAATAAATCCCACTAGTGATTCAAAAACGGCAACGGCGCACTCGCCAACTAGACCTTCTATATGAACAAGAAATTGCTTGCAACGCCAACGGGAAAAACGTTCCAACGACACTCAAACCTTATAGAGATGTATAATAATTACAGTAATAGGCTAGAAATACAACCTTCTCTCAGTATCGTTCAGAAATTCAAAACAGAAAAACAACTTTCTTTTCTTGTATGCTTCTCTTTCTGCAAGTGTCAAAGGACATGTGCAAAAGCTCTTAACTGTTGGCTCGAATTTATATTCCTTTAGTCTCGGTCGTCTAAGGCATGCACGGCATAGCTGCAGATAGGTTGGTGGATCAAATAAATACCCCTGTCAAGGTCAATAGCTTGTCACCGAAAACTTTTTGAAAGAAATAAAATCTAAAAATGTCCAAGTGCCATTTTCAAATTCCCGGTGATCTTCAAAAACCTAAAAAGAGGTGGGCAAATATTGGCCTGTCAAAACAGCCGGAAAGCCAAATAGACGGAAAATGTTCACTATCTTTGGATCAATATATACTTGAGTGACCAAAGTTTTTCTTATATGAAGATGCACAAGAAGAAGTACAGATGCCAATGGGCTGACATTAACTAGCTGGTTGTGATTAGAATTACAACAAGTTATCTTACTCATGATTTAAAATTTTAAAAAATGTAGAAAAGTGTGATACTTACATTTCTTTAATTCAATTTGTTCTAAAATGAATTGAGCTTGTAGCTATACAGGGTGTCCCAGAATGTCATACACAAACTTAAAGGGGAGGTAGAAGAGCCACAATTACATAAGAAAACATGGGCAAAAAGAGATAGGTGCCGCTGTATGTGAGCCACATAAGGTTCGTAAGTATGGTTTCCTTATTTTAGGTACGGGCAGCGTGCGATAAACATGAATCGTTATCGATAAACATTAAGTTGATATACGCCGTCGAGTCAGCAGATATCAACTTCATCTACGACCTAGTTAATGGAAATGGACGTGCTGCTGTTTGGTTGTATGGGGAAAGATATCCAACTAAACGGCAACCGCGCCGAATCCTTAAACGTTCGCTCAGATGCATCAGAACCTAGTGGAACATAGATCTTTCAGAGCCATGATTGACGGTACTGGGTGGTCAAGAAAACCACGAACATCCATATTTCAAGAGGGTGTGTTGCATTCTGTGGACCAAAAACTCAGTACCAGTACAAGGGCGCTTGTCTTAGCAACTGAAAGATCTCGAACAACTGGCCAAATTTTACTGTAGTGCGAAGCCTTACATCCGTTTTATGAACAGAGAGTGAAGTTGTAACAGCCAGATGTTCACCCACGATGTGTCGTGTTGGTGCAGTTATTTGTTAACCAAAGTAGCCCAGAGATGCACTTTGCAAGTTCTGGGAAGAAGCAACCTTTTTTTTTTAACGTGAAGGGGTGTTCAATAAGTACAACGTGTGCACATCTCTGCCTTAAACAAACTAAACAGCACCCGACCACTTGTCGCACAATAACGCTTCACTGTAAAAGTGTCGGCGAGTATCGTGATTGATTTACTCGGCCAATACATCTTACCATTTCGACTGGACTCTGACAAGTATCTCGTTTTTCTGCAAGAGGTACATCCGGAACTGCGTACCGATGTCTTAGGTCCTGTTCAGCACTCCATGTGATTTCAACAGGACGAGACACCATCTCATTATGGCAAGTGTGTTCGTGACCATTTAGATCGGACATTTCCAAACGGAGGGGTTGGGCATAGTGGCCCAGTTGCTTGTCCTCCCAGATCCCTGATTTGTCTCCTCTGAATTTTTTTGTCTGGGGTGCCATGAAGAGCCTTGTGTACAACACGCCCTTCCATTCTAAAACGGACCTGGTGGCACGAATATTCATCGCTGTTACTACGATCCGTAAATTGCGTGGTATTTTCGAATATGTCCGCCATTTCTGTCGGGTTGGTGTCGTGCGTGTATACATACTAATCACCACAATTTCTGACACCTTCTGTGATGCTTTTAACCCATACTTTTTATTTATTATTGTTTTTTTTTGATGTAATAAAGAGTTTACATTACATTTTGTGTTGTGGTCTTACTCTTTGTATATCTTTGTCTCGTTAGGATTACGTTTCCGCCCATGCTTTCCGATGTAATTAGGGCTTCGCAGGATGTTTTCTACCAACCCCTCCAAGTTTATATATGCTATTCGGGGTCACCCTGTAGATAAAAAGTTAGCACAATAAATAAAATTAATAAAACTGACTATTTTACTTAACTTTTTTATTGATTTTTATATGGAACAACTTATACATTTTATAAGATGAAAATTTAAGTATTGAATGCAATCAGTTTAAAAACGGGTAGAATTTCAGTATTCTTAGTACACAATTCGGAGCTTAAGTACCGAAGCTCTAACTCTGAGAGGATGAATGTTTTAATGCTTTTGTTTAAACTTATGCCATTCTATCGTAAAAACTTAAATTTTTACTTTATTGTTTTAACAATAATTAGAATTTTTACCATTCTCTCTAACCTAATTAATTGTTAAAAGGTTATTAGATGAATAATATACTTCTTCTTTTTCTATCGCTAATTCGAGTAAAAAAACTATATATGTGCTTTGATTCGGGATCAGATAACTCAAAACATCCTTATATTTCCTAGTTTCACTTTTTTAAGCATTCGAATTCTACACGCGCCACTGAAAGTTCTACAGCATTAATTTCCTTTCAAGCGAAAACCTAAAAGTAAAACGAATTGCAAAAAGCAGCTGTTTGTAATGTGTGTGTTTTATCTGCGTCATTATAGATCAATGGGAAGGGAAAGGAAAATAAAGTTTGGATTTGTTGATGACAAAGGCCAATAGAATTCTAATAAATTAATCAAAAATACAGCCCACGAGCAGTCTGCTTTCAACAGTCTGACATTTTGATTTACCATTTAACCTTTGCTATTGAAAAGTGTTGTATACATTGTGTGGGGATACTAAATAAAATATTACTTCTATTGAATAGAATTTAATTCTATTACTTAGAGCTTAATAACAACCAATTCTCTATTTGCACATTCGAGACATTTCGGTAGAATCCATGCAAAAAATTCTGTAAACATTTCATTGATCCATGGAAAATAGAATAATTATTCCAAACTTTTTTTAATTGAGTAAAAAAAGAAAATAATTTAAAAGTCACGTTGAAATATCTTTGTTTCTTATTGCACTTGTTATTTCAGGAAGACAAAACAACATACGTCATAAAAATGTAATGTATGTGTTACATAAAATAAAGTTACTTTTTTTGTTTCGCCGGCGCAGGTGATAAAGTCGTCAAAAATAATACAACTTACGCCAAACTGAAGCCTCTGGTTACAATAACCACCACATTTTCAAAACAAATCGCGATCTTTTCTTATCAGTAACATCTTTTTCATGATACTTTGATAATTATGGATGAAATACCATTGAGAACTAACATTTATAACATTTTTTTTTGTGTGTATATTTTGTGTTGAAGCCAATAAAGCCTGTTTGGCGATATTTGCACTGGGTGAAAAGGAAAAGTACAAAATATATGTATTACATAAAATAAATTTTCCTTTGAGAGTAAACAGCATTTATTCTAGGAAAGTGGTTCTTAAACTTATGATCATCGCGGACCCCCTTTATGTATTAACCTGACGTAGTGGCCCTCCAAGATTTGGAACAACTTTTCCTGAATCCCGATACATGGTTGAATGATTTAAATGCAATCGTTATTGTATTGGCACTCTATAAGTTCAGTTTTTAATCTTTGTACGCGTTTTTCTACTATTTGTTGTTTTTGTTGTTTCCAATTCCCTTGGAGCAGGCAAACCCACATCAAGTTAATTTGATCTTCCCGCATAATAATGCCACAAACCAGGTCTTGATCTCTAAACTACTTTCCCAAGGAAATGTCCCAGAAGTCCAGAAGATGAGGAAAAGTAGGAAGAGAGAAGGGACAGGTAAAGAAAGACCTTACCTCCTTAACAAATGTCATACCACGCAAGTGACCGCTTCTAAGCCGCGCCAAGGCTGTCTGAAGTGTCCTGGATTTCCTGCACCGTAGCGATAGACTATGACTCTTAGATACGAACCAGTGGTGAGCGGGAGGGTTTCGCAAAATCAGATTCATTTTAGCTTTGTGGAGGGAATGAATTTCAGACTGGCTCAAGGAAGAGGAACTGGAGTTAGGGAGATCACAACGACTACCAGCCAGCTCATAAGCTACCTCGTTCCCAGGCATACTCACATGCGATGGTACCCACTGAAGACACTCTTGTTTGACAAAGCCTAGCCAATTTGGATATAATATCTAGACCCCAGTACTGTCCATAATCATTGGACAATTCTCCAAATATTGGATGGAGCTTCTGCTGTTTGCAGGATCCAGATACTGGCCATATTAGAGTTGAGAGTATGATGTATTATGTTGTAGCAATGACTCTATGCAATTGAAAAAAAATAAAATAAATAAACTGAATTAATATTTTTGATCGAAATACATGTTCCAATGCAGTTTTTTCATTGGTAGCAATTTAGTGATTTAGTCTGGCACATCTTTCAATTTTTTTCACAAGGCCTTTCAGTGTATGTAAAAGAGGAATATTTAACATTTAATGACATTCATTCTCAGACAAATTAGAAAGGCATTGGCACTGTTTAAGAATCGCTTTTCTAGGACATAAAATTAAATGAAACAGTCTGAAAACTAAAATAGTTTTATTACGAATACATGGTACAATATATAGAAATTTTTTGATTAAATGGATTTTTATAGTTTTTTTGCTTTTAACCTGTGTATGTATGTATGTATCTATTACGTAAAACAGTTCTGGCTCGAAAATCACAAAAATCTAACTATCTAAGTTTTTAATAAGTATCATTTTTTTAATATAATTTTTAAATTAAATTAATTTTTTTCCAAGTACGTTAAACTACTATATTATAACAAATGTTGTAGAATGAAATTTCTGATAACATAAGAGATATTCGTAAAATATGTCTTTTTTTAATGCTTATTGAAAATTCCTTATAAAATGTATAAATTCTCAATTTAACTATTTATAAAAAAAACTAAGTATTGCTTTGTTTCAAACATTCCTAGCAACTTTTTTTAGGTGTACTAATAATAATAGGTAGAAAAAACATCGGTACTTTTTTCCGTTTCAACTGACACAGGCAATAATGTCGCCAAAAGTGATGAAACCAAAGCCAAACAGAATATTCTCCTGGTAAACTTTTAACACCACATTTTCTGAACAAGTCGTAATCTTTTCTTATCAGTAACATGTTTTGCATAATACATCAAAAATGGATGAAAAACCAATGAGAACTAATATTTAGTAATATTTTTTACGTGTATATTGTATGTTGTTGCCAATAGCACCGACTTAGCGAGATTGAGTTGGTGAAGCAATTGGCAGAATAGGAAACACCTTAACGTTTTAACTGATGAAAAACTTGTAATTTTTGCTCTTTCTTAGATAAGATTAGTTAAAAGTTTCCATTTGCCATTGTGATGTGAATAAAAACAATGATAAAACTTTTTATAACTCTGGAATTCTTTTAACTTTGAACTTTCAAATTTTGGGAGACTACAGAAATTTGCAAAAGCAATATTTTAGGATAAAAAAATATTCTAATGCACATAGGTCGTAAATCATTAATTTAGCTTACTATGTATTGATGCTTCAAAAGTAATTCAATTTACACATGCACGGATTTTACTTTTAATTTTTAAATGCTTTAATACAACAAAATACTATTTTATTATTTTTATTTTTTAACATCAAACTTCAAATGTAGACTTTGAAAAAAGTATATATACATGTATAATGCGATAGTAAATTTCTTGTTTTAGGATTGTGATTGAGTGTGTAAAGACAGTAACTAGAGTAGGAAAATTATAATACTTTAAATTTTGGCCATTTGAAAATAAAGTTAGGATCCCTTGGAGATTAAATGCTCTTATATCTTTCTAATGATGAATCTCTTCTGCAAAAATATGTAAAACAACATTCATGCCTTAATTTATGTAGTCTAAAAGGAAAAACTTTCAAATAATTTATGTATTAATACTTTATCTACAGAAGGTCGTTCCAACTTTATGAAAATGATTTTTTAATTTATTTTTTCGTTTGCATTTTGAGATAAAATTTAACAACTTCATACTAATCATCTTCTAACGTTTTTTTTTTTTTTTGCTTGAAATGTAAAACAAGAAGATATTTATTTTTAAAAGAGCATCAAAAATTCATAGATGACTCGAAGGTACGCGATTGCAATTCCCCAGGAGAAATATTCGTATCAACAAAGTATAAAATGGTGTAAAAATCTTGGTTATTGTTTTTCAAATAAAGATATTTATAATATATTAAATTTGAAAGGAAAGAAAAAAACATGAAGTTGAAAGTAGAAATGAAAACATGATCATGAAACGTCATGCTGAGACTGTTCGAACGCTGGCAACTATCCAGAAGGTGGAGTCTCTGATACTAAAAGAAAATTCGCCAACTCAAAGATCCATGGCACAGAAACTAGGAACGTCTTTCGGCACTCTAAATAAAATCATTTTTTAAAATTTAAAGTTATAAAACATGTTTAAACCTAAAGTTCATCTGCTTTTGCCAAAACAAACTGATGAAAGGGAAACAAAGAGTAGAGAAAAATTCCCAAAGAGATTCATGATAGTTCAAGCATTTTGTTACAATGGCAAATTAATATTCAAAAAAGTCTCAAGTAAAGCCAAAATTAAATCACTTTGCTATCAACAAAATATTTTAGAGCCAATTTTTGAACCAGAAATTCCAATCTTATATAGAAAGGATTTGATAAATTTGAGCTTCATATGGAAAAAGGTTCTAATCACATATCTTCCACTTACTTAGCTAAGAAGAATCAGGAACAGATATAAGTGTATTCTATTTGATGAAATACCTGTAAAATCTTCTGATGCTTTTCAAATGGACTTCGGGGCTTTCGGTTTATTAAAACGAGCCTTAGGAAAATTGCATTCAAGAACACTGGACGGTCTTTTTAAAAACTGTTCAAGATGAATGGAATGAAATTGACATGACAGTACTAAGAAAAAATTTACTTTAACGGAAATTTCTAGCTTGAACTGTTGTCTAGAATCACGGCTGTCAGATAGATACAAATCATCACAACAAATATGGCATTAATAGATAAAAATTAACTATCAAAATCGTTTTCATCAAGTGTGAACGACCTTCTGTATTTTCATACATGGATGTTCTAATACTATTGTTTATAAAAATTTAAGGCTCGGTAATTTTTTTTAATTATTTTTTTTACCTTTCTCATAAGTAGCAAAAGTATTTCCCAAATTTTATTTCGCAGTATAATGCAAGAGAAAATATACATAAAAAGAGAAAATATGCATACAAATGAAAAGGTTTCTTTGAGTATATTTGCATGTAGTGAGTTAGATAATAAAATTAAATTGTCTATATTTTGTATTTAAGTGTTTAATTAATTGTTGTTTTGGAATTGGTTTAAATGTTTTCCTCTTCATTGCTGATAGGGATTTGCTCTTTGGTTTATTTTTTGAACGTTATGCAAATAATTAAGTTTACTTTCTCTTAAGAATACAAGCTGTTAAATCTTTTTTCTTTTTTATCAGAATCAGATTTTTCGAATTTTTTTTTCCGTTGTGAAAGTCTTGTTTCAGTACTCTAATAAAATAATTAATTATTGGTGAACATACTTGTAAATGCTTTATCTCCAATTTATTTTATGAATTAATTACACATTTTTTCACTGTTCCTCTATTTTAACATTGTATTAACTAGCTAAAAATATTTATTCCTACTTAGTCTTAAGTTTCTTGAACATGAAATGCTGAATGACATGAAAAAAAGCTGTATTTTTCTTTGTTCAAAATATTGATTATGGAAATAAGGTTAAATCAAATTTAATCAAAGGGAAGATTCATCTTCTATGAGATAAGCTAATTATTTCGATTGAGGGGAGTCGAGGATATCTGATGTCATCAAACAAGTAACTTTCTATTGAATTACCTGTAGAAGAGAATCAGTTCTTATGCTTGGTTTTTTTTTATTTTTCCTATCGAGTTAAGATATTTGAAGTTCTCGTCAAAAGGAGGAATGAAAGACTGCCATGTGGTACATTATTAATATGATTTACTTTATCTTGAAAAGTAAAATTTTGATTTTATTTATTTTTATTTTTGTTGATGTAAAGGTATTTTTTTTAACAGAACGTATTAAAAAAATTGATGAGTAGCGGGAGACTTCACGAATTAAATTATTGATTTACTCGTATAACGTCTATTGTTGTTAATTGCAATATTTACAATTACGTACAAGTTATCCAACTATTGGGAGTTTTAATACAACAGAATATTATATTGTTGATGGAGGAGGACAAAATACAACGTTTCTTTTCAAGTGCTCCAAGCGGTATCCTTTGCGCTCTCTTGGGGTAAAGCTGTTCCTTCTTACATCTCGAATTCCACTCGATGTTTGATTTTCCTTTGGTGCAGATGTAGTTGCTTTTCGACCATGACGGTTGGCATGATGGTAAATAAAAAGATCCTGCAATATTTTGGGGGTGCAAAGTACAGTTAGTTAAAATTTAAGAAATAATGTGCATTTAATCATTACTTTTAGGTCTTCGGGATTGCGTTGCATTTAAAGAATTTATTAACCTTATATCTGGGCTTTAATTGATTTACACGTACTTTAGGAGTGAGAACACATGCTCTATTCTACATTCTGATTTGGATACCTGTGGCGGCATTATCAGTTCTAATCCAGTCAACCGAACTGATTTTGGACGGTAGAAACCGTATATCAATATATTCCGCTACGACTCTGTAATAGAATTCCTTACCACAATAAAGATGGGAGAAGAAAGTTCTTTAGATACGGGTAGAAGTGACTTTCCAATCTCTCAGCTATATATAACCAGATGGTCTCAATATATGAAAGATCTGGAGGACGTACTAGTCATATCAACAGTCGTACACCCTCAGTCTGATGATGCATGATCAACATGCAGTAAGTAATTCAGCGTTTCTCAAACTGTGGGGTGCACTCCTTAGGGGAGCGTGATAAACCTGCTAGGGGGGTGGGAGCATACTAGGAAGACGAAAACAAAATATCATTTAAAAATTATTAATTTACTCAGTGTAAACAAACAAAATGCATTTTGACATTATAAAAAATAAAATAAACATTTACACTGATATATTACACTTATAAATATATCAGTACTGCGCAATGTATTTGATAATTAATTTAACAATACTAATTAAGAACAAGTTTAATAATTACCAGTGACCCCATGGGCTTATCAAATACAAAATTACATACAAAGATTTACACTTATCTCGATAATTTGTACGGTTTATAATAAATCCCTTAAATGCCGATTGAAAACTACTCGATTCGTTTCTCAATGCCACCATTTAACGCGTAAGCGAGCGTATGTGGTGTATTGGGGAAGATGGGGGTGGGGTAGAAGAGGAATAAATAAGTAAATACTGTGACGTAAGTAAATCTGATGTAAACACTGTCAAAGTCATTTTATTGCATTCTAACGCCTTTAGAAAATTGTAAGGATATCAATGCACAGAAAAGATCGTACTTCAGAAAAACGTACATGTACATCTGGGGCAATTAACGCACTGGGTGAGCGAGACGTTTGTATACGCCAGTGGACCTTTAGAGGTTTACCCGTATTGTAGCTTTAGCATCAAAATATATTATCAATGAATTCAATACATTGTTATTGTATGGGGATGGCGCGATGAAAATTATGATTGAATAATTGGTTCGCTAATATTGAAACTTGAGAAGCACTGCAGTAATACGTTTCTCTGTTAAAAATGAAAAACAGCTTCAAGTCAATCTCGAAGGATGGGCACAGTCATGGAACTTTTCACGTTATAAATGCAATTCAACGAAAGCATGCCGCTTACAAAATTTTCAAGTCTGTTGATCTATTAATCCAAAAATTGCAATTTATTTATCTATACGTCTTCTTAACAACGTAGAATGGATCGTGGAGTGATAATGAACAATGATCATATTTTTTATGATCCGAGGTTGTGAAAGGGTTGTAATCCATCAGAGGGTTTTTATTACAAAACCGAAAGGGATTTTATGGTGGTGGTGGGACTAATCCCCATCTGGTCTAGTGAAACTAGACCAGATCCATGAGTCCATTTATCTTCACAAAGTCTAAGAACAGCAGGGGGGAAGCAACAGCCTCCTTACAGGAGAACCCCACACATTGCAGAATGTGCTGGGGAGAAGGACTGATCTCACATTTGGTGCAAATTGGGTAGCTTCTTTTACCATCTTCAAAATTCATGCACCTCAGGTGATCAGTAGAAAATCGCGAGAATGCCGTCTGATACGATCTGGAACCCTTGAATGATATGGCGAATCCAGGATGTCTTTGAAAATACCATGGGTGTGCAGGAGGGACAACCCAGGTTCTACATATCAATTCTTTAGCCCTGGAGTAGATCTCGGTTGACGTAAGGACCATGTGGTCTTCCGGGTCCACAGGATCACTGGCAGCCACTTTCACAAGATCATCCACTTCTTCGTTCCCGGGCAGGCCTACATGAGAAGAGACCCACTGTAGATGGATAGGGTGAAATCTGAAAGCTGCTTAAAAAGGTGTAGAATATTTCTGCTGGTGCTGTCACCGATAAATGGCCAATTCTATAAATGTTGGATGGAAGATCGTCTGTCTGTCAGGATCCAAATTTCAGAAAAAAGCATGGCCTTGTACGTTATTAATCAATGAAAGACCACACAGGATAGCTATTAGCTCCGTTCTGAAGACAGAAGCGTGATCAGCATTTCTCTGAATTTGATGATGCGGCCAGGTAGCTCAATCAAAACTCCACTGCCAGTAGTGTTTGTTTCTCCCTTACTGCCATCAGTATAGATCTTCACTGCATCCATTGGAAACCCATCAATCACCTCCAGAGCCAATTGCTTTAGAAGTTTGGGGTGATCAGACATTTTATTGACATTGGTACTTAAAGTAGTATGAAACGTGACTCCCAGGAGTTGAAGGACAGGATTGATAAAGGAAGTCAAGCAGTGGTGCTCCACATTAAAATTCAGGTATTGTGCAAGTGCTTGGGAGAAGGGACTTTTACGTTTCAACCTTTGAATTTCTGTCCAATTTTTTAAATATTGAGAGATTCTGTGTTGATCACCATAACTGAGCAGTGTGTTAAAATACTTGGTCAAGCAATAGCTTCTTCTCATATCTAAAGGCTGAAGGTCGCACTCATGCAGAGCTAAGTTATTAGGACAGCTGTTACGAAGACTTGCGATGATTCGAGCGGCACTCAGCTGTATTCTTTCAAGTTTCTTAAGGTTAGAATGAGAAACACTGAAGAAAATGGCAGAACCAAACTCCAAAATAGGCCTGATTAAGGTAGTATCGGTAATTTTCAGAGTAGAGGCATCTGCACCCCAATCACGCCTAAAGATATATTTTAATATTTTCAGACGTTTTCTACTTTTACTAAGCAAGTCCGCTATATGCCGATTGCAAAGAATCTCTTGGTCAGGTAAAACCTAGATAATGAGGATGTTTTACCTATGAGAGTTTTTGATCCATTATAAAAACAGTTAGTTGATATTTATATAGATGTCTATTGGTGGTGAAGAAACTGGTCACGGTCTTCGTGAGATTAAAGGATAATTCGTGGTCAGTCACAAAGTCATTAACTCTGCTTAGGCAATGGGATAGATAATAACATCTGTTTTGTCTGTAACATCTGGGTTTTATAATAACATCTTTTGCCGTATATCGAGAAGTTTAAAAGTAATCATACGGTGTTATACCAAAAGAAAGGAGGTGAAAGCCTTTCAAACTCAACCACGCACGAGAACATTTAGGAAGCTCGAGAATTGCTTGCGAGAAACAGACGAGTCACCATAATTGATGAATAGTATTCTTTAAAAATGTGCTGATATGACTAAAATGTTGATGTTTGGGATGCTGTACAAAAGTGGTTTCACAACCAACCGGTTAAGGTATCCGACTACACTGCGACAACTGTTTAAAAGAAATGGAGATATTGGGAATTTTTTGAGATTTTTAGATTTGTTTATTACATTTCAAGAAAAATATGCTAAAATTAAGAAGAGAAAAATAAATTATTATTAATAAAATGGGAAAAAATGGGTACAAGTTTACAAAAAATAACAAAAACGGGGCCCATTTTGTACCAAAAGTTTATCAACAAATTTTCAATTCTGGTGTGTTGCTATGTTATTCATTTTTGAAATGAATTTCAGAATAAGAGATATTTTAAATTTTTACAAAAACTAGAGCAATTTGTCTTAGTTATTATAAGAAATTGCTTAAAAAAATAGTTATTATATTACATAAGGGACTGTAAATTTTGTACTAAAACAGTGATTGATAAATCTGAAAGTTAAAGCAATTCTACAACAAAAAAAGAGAACTTACACAAAAATTTCAGCTAATTATTTTCAAAACTATTTGAGCAATCGTTGTCCCGTTTGAGCCTTAAAAAAAAATTTCGAGTAAACGCGTTTTAAAGTATGACATCTTGCTTAAAGTAATGACATCTGATTTTACTAAAACACTTGTAGCTTTTATTCTAGTGAACGGAAAATAACAAACTTGGTATTTTTATAAAGCTAATAATGTGGTCTATAAAATAAAATCATAAAAAAATTGTCAATTTTTGGCAAAATTCACAATTTTTGGGTAGTCGGATATTTTAACTTACTCATCGATTGCAAACAATAATTTAGTTGACTAAATGGGAAAAGAAATTTAAAGTTGTACAGATATCTTTAATTAAACAAATTGTACAACCAGCATTGAAAATAAATTTTTACTTAACCTCAAATAACTTGGCATGCAGATAAATATTTACATGGTATTTGGTACTGGTCAATAAGCTGTAGTTTATTTAGTATTATTTTTATAGTATCATGTTTTGAATATTAAATATTTATAGAATCATTTTTTATACTATTTTAGCTTCTTTGCTGCTCAGTGCTATAGGCAAATGTAGGGATAAATTGGTTGACCTTCAAACCATGATCAATACTTCTTTTCTATGCCTAAGAGTTAACTATTTTTTTTCTGAAGCTATCGTATTTTTGACCTAGACTGCCTAGTTTCATTTCTTTTTATATTGTTATGCTTCATTAGATTTCTAGAAATTTAATATTTAACAACTGAATGTATAGACAGGGGGACCCATGCTGTACTTGCGAGCTGTGGTGCAAAAAGAACAAAAACAACGATTCATTAAATGGACCGAAAACATTTTATTAAACGGTTTCCCTACAACAAGTGTTAAAAATTAAGAGCAGAAGTCGTCTGGAAGGTCTGACAGTGACACTCCATATGGAGCTCTTAATGTTCTGGAAGATTCCTCCAAGCAGTCTTGTGGTAGATGGCCCT
This sequence comes from Trichonephila clavata, assembly GCA_019973975.1. Taxonomy (NCBI): domain Eukaryota; kingdom Metazoa; phylum Arthropoda; class Arachnida; order Araneae; family Nephilidae; genus Trichonephila; species Trichonephila clavata. Next base: position 23,443 of record BMAO01023247.1, on the reverse strand, counting down.
GAACGGAAGGTTTCGTGAACACCTATACTACTGGAAGTTAACATTTGCAACTCATTTCCCGAAGTAGTAGGATAAACTAGTATTCAAGCGAGAAACTGGTGATATGATGATAATGTATGGATATGTGGATTGTAACGGGCATGCCACTCTAGGGTTTTTCCAGAATCGTTACCCCAGGCGTTTTCCACATCACACGACATTCGCAAGTATAAACAGAAAATAAAACTAGTTCTTTAACGTTTTTTTTGTTTTTTTTTTGTGAACGAGAGGCCCATTCCTTCAGTTGAAGACCTTATCGTTCGAATATCTGTAGATACCGAGAGGATATGTGACATGCTTAGAATCTTCCAGGATGTAAGAAATTCCATATGAAGCGTCAATGTCAGGCATGTCAGACGTCTTTTGGTTGTAATTTTGAACATCTGTTGTTGTACAACCCTTTAACTTTTATTATCTGTCTGTTTAATGTGTCGTCGTTTATGTTCTTCTCTGCTTCTTTGCACCATAGCTCGCAACTACCTCATTTTCGAACATGCTTCCCTTGTGATTCCGTGTTGTCTTTGTACACTCCACACACCCCGAGAGTTTTTCTGTCTGCCAGCAAATCACTTTGCATACTGGTTGTCCATAATAAAACTTGAAATTTAGGAGCAGTCTGTAGCAAAAATTATACCGCGAAATTGCATGAAAATAGAGTAATGACAGAATGAAATGATGGGAGTTTTATCGAGGGAAAAAACAATGAGTTTTAAAAACCGCCAGTAGATGCCGTTGTGCAATGTAAACTATTGGTACATGCAAATGTCGCAACCATAGTAATTCTGTTCACACGCAACACCTGGTGAGATATAAAGATAAGAGAGGAAAACCGCAGTCATACTCGTTTTTAAGTTAGAGGAGATGACGTCGATTCTCCAGAAACGTGCATTCCTGGGGAAATTGTTTTAGCAAAATGGAGACTCTTCTACTGAAGATTTGTGGCAATTTCGGTGTTTAAAGTGAAAGGTCCACTCAGTAATCAATGACTAAAACAGGATTAGGAAATTTTGAAGCAATGGGGACATTAGGGATTCAACCAGGAAGGGGACGAAAGTGTGCTGCAGCACAGATAATGGATGATGTAGCGACGCAAGTAGATAAAGACAAATCACAAACCATCGGCAGCACTGGGGTTCGAGGTATTGCAGCATCTGTTGACAAGCCACGTTCCACAGTTCATAAGGTTCTTACGCTGCTTTCCCTATAAAATGTAGCAACTCTTACCAGATGATGTGGGTAGTCGACAAATTTTTGTGTTTCGGTTTCTTGTGTGAGTTGAGCACGAGCTTGGATGTTTATGGAACATTTTATGGACCGACGAGGCCCACTTCCATCTGAAAAATGTCGTTAGCACGCATAATCCCCTTATTTAAGCTATTACGAACCCCACATAAATTTCTACAAATTCTTTTACACTCTACACATGTAACGGTTTGATGAGACTTTATTGCTACCTTCATTGCATATCCGTTTTTTTTCCCAGAAAAGCACAGCGCCGCAGGGCCTGTGACATGCACCATCACCGGTCAACAATACTCTTCTTTATTAGAAAAATCTGTTATTTCAGATCTCCTGGCGAAAGTTATGTTTTAGAACCACAGAGTTTATGCTGGATGGTGTTTCTGCAAACATCGCCCGTGATGTGAAACAAGTGCTCCGCCACCATTTCGGTGACGACTGAATAATCAGCCGGAATTTACCTACAGCTTGGCCTCCTACATCTCCCGACGTGGATCCTTGTGACTTTTGTTTATGGGGATACCGCAAGGCCATGATCTATCTGGTTTCTATCATATCTCTAACCGACCATGAAAAAAACATAGAACGAGATGTGCGTAATATTCCTTCATTCATGCTGCTTTTAATAGTTGAACATACGATTTTAAGCTTCCAGATTGTAACAGGCAATGGTGGACAGCTTGTCCAGCGTGTTTTGCAATCTTTTGTAGGTTATTTATAGGTTCTCAATAAAGCTACTTAGGGGTGGTTTTTGAAATTTATTATTTTTTTCCTCTCGATAAAATTTCCATCTCCTTATTCTGCCATTACCCAATTTTCATGTAATTAAGCTGTATAGTTTTTGCTACAGTCTGCTCGCAAATTTCAATTTTAATTATGGACACCCACTTTATATATAATGCTAATAAAAATTCTAAAGTTTTAAATTTCGTAATAGGAATATCCTTTTCAAAAGATAAATATTTTTATAATCATAATATCTAAACTTACCTTCTTTCTTTTTGAAATTAAAAGCAGTATCTGTGTCAATGAAGTGTAAACAATTTTTAAATCGTAAAATGTATATTTTACGCTAGGTTCATAAATTCATTCTCCAAAAAAAAAATCATTTTTTGAACAAAAAGCTACCGAGAAAGCATCAACCATACGTAACACTATCACAGTAAATAATATTGTAAATGTTATTTATTTCAAGATAACAAAAATGGCTTCGAATTCCCTCTTGGCTCTTATCAATATTTCATACATTCTTTCATATACTTTTTTGTAACTCATAATTACCCAAAGTGTTGACCAATCAATCTTTCTGAACTAACAATAAGACATTTAGAAAAAATGTTTACGATCAGATAAATGGAAGTACAAAACAATTGTGTCAGTTTTGCAACTCTTCTTTACAAAACCAGATACGAAATGTCAGCGTTATTTTTTCGTTATTTGTTAAGTAATGTTGACTGTTGTCTTGTGATGCATTGTGTATTTCCTGAAAGCCAGAAAGACAGCTTTAGTTGCTAGATATAGTAGAATTATTTTATGTGTGGCTAAATTTGTAGGTTAAAGGGAAAATTTAAAAATATAAATTTTTCGTTTTAAAACTTTTAAAGATTTTAGTTGGGAAGAATATAAATAATTGTTTATTTCGCTCTCTTTTATCGAATTGGGTACGTTAAAATTAAATTTTTATTATAAAATCAATACCAAAATTTGTAGCAGTTTGTGAAGGAAGTCATAAAATTCATCCAGGCAACAAAAATATGTTTAAACATTTTAAACTTTCAATTACGTGTTGGGCTGTGTGAGATAAAATACTTATAATTATATTCATTTTAATTATATTTCTCGGTCAATATATACATACAATATAAGCCAATGTTCTTACACAGTTTCAAATTAACTAAATTCTTGTGACGTCATAGTCACATGATAATGACAAACTCTAAAACTGAAAACGATGTTTCCAGTTAATTATTTCATAAATTCATCTGCCAAGCATTTTTTCTTGTCTGAGTTAGTATGTGATTATCAGTGATGACTTTAACCCCTCAAATCGGTTGTATCTGCTTAGAGGTAATATGATTTATCGATCTTAACTATATTTTACTCGTTTGATTGGTTTTAGTGTATCTTTTGGCCAATTTTAAGACTTTCAGTGAGGCAGCTGGTGATTATAATTGTGTGTTCCTTGTAACACGCATATATGTATTGCTTTTACATGTTGTGAGATGCATGTTACACTAAGGAAGCATTCTAAAATAATCCCTCTTAATGGACACAATTCTATGACTGTGAGAGATATAGCTACGGTAGTTGGTGTGGGCAACTCAAGAGTTTCAATAATGTTAAAAACATTTCAAGATTCTGGAACATCGTCTCCAAAAAAGAAAAGGAACATGTCTGCTTAAACGGAAAACTACTCCAAGGATTGATAAATTTCTAATAAGAAATATCACAAAATAAGTCCAAGAAAGATAAGCAATGACAAAGGTTTACTGGATTATGGTATTGAAGTGAGCTACTCAACTTTACGAAAAGACTTCTGGAAGTTAGCCGTAAATCAACAAAACCGACTAAAAAGCAATTTTCAGTTCAGAAAAAGGTGAAAAAATGTTTAGCATTGGCCAATAAATACCGATCCTGGACTGATAACGACTTGAAGATGGGTTTTTTTATTGATAAAACACATTTATTTGTGCAGGGATGCAAATTAGGTGTAGTGAAGATGAAACTATGCTACCAACTAACTCATCGTAAAACTCCCTTTTAAACCAATATTTTGGGTTTTTCACCTCAATTAGGACTAGAAGCTAAGTTCCTCTTAAAGCTGTGGTGAAAAAATTCGGTCAAATGTATATAAATATTGCCCAGTACAGTCACTGCCTTCATGGAAACATTTAATGAAATATTTAAACATCACTTGATTTTTCTTATCACAATGCGAAATTGCTCCAGATTTTTATACGGAAAAATAAAATAAAAGGCCTCAATTGGCCTTGTAATTCACCAGACCAAAACCCTATTGAGAATTTATGGCAAATTCTCAAGAATCGTTTAGCTGAGATGAGTTGTACGGCAACAGAATAAACGATAAAAAAGTGCTATAAAAGTGTGGTTCCACGATGAGGAATTTCAGAACATGTGCGATGTACTAGTGAAGTCAATACCAAGACGAGATGAAGTCATATCTGCTACAGGAAGACATATTTCGTATTAATATAAATGCGTTTTTGTGTTCTTCAAGTAAGTTATGATTAAAAGCTATGGTTTTAGAAAAAAATCGTTTTCTTACAGTTTGTCCCAATTATTCCGAAAAGTACATCCGAATCTAGACAAGGAACCCAAAGTTGCACTAATTAATAGTGCTATTGGCATAGGGTTTTACGTTAATGGATGAAACTTCTTGGCCATTTCGGACAGATGGGGTGCCAAAATACTTGCAAACAATCGTAGTGGATAAGTTATTTTACTCACCTGATTAGAACCCAAATGAGCACGTTGGTACCTTATGGCGCCAATTTTCAGTGCACCTACAGTAGAACATCGTTTATCTGAATCAATTGGGACCAGACACCATTCGGATATGTGATTGTTCGGATAACCGAACGTGATCCATGAAGTATATGATACTGGACACTGTACGGATATTGAAAATCATCACATGCAGGAAGTGTGCTTGAAGAAAAATCAAAATTTGTGCAATATGTCGCAATTTTACCTTGATGGTGGGAAATAATCACTTATATTTTGCTGTACCATTGTACACCGTCGTTTTATCTCTGTAAGGTTTCTGATTCTCTTCAGCAGCAGTAGTTGAGAAGGACAATACTTTGATTGTTGCTAGTACCACTCCATAGCTGCCTCTGACGCAGAAAACCCTCAGCATTTTCTAATTTCGTTGTTGTTGTTGTCCTCGTCTTCATCCGTTTCATCGTCGACAGGATCGGATTCTTCTTGCACGAAAGTCACAATCTCGTCATCCTTTAGAATTTGAAATCCACAGTCTTCTGCATCGCATGCCATTCAGGTTTCTACATCAACAAAACTCAACAAAAGAGCACTATACACCCCCTCACTTAGAATCAAACTGACCTAATATTCCGCGCTGATATTAACCAAATCCCACAACTGCAATTCCCCAAATATCCCTCACCTTGGGGTTTCCCGTCACTTTTTGGTTCACACGAAACAACTGTTGGGCATTGCACTGTTCAAAAATATATCCGGAGTTTGGTTCTGATATTTGATGTAATAAACGTTCTGATAAACGACGATCTACTGTAATTCCTCCCCGTACCCTCTAGAAGCTGAAAAGTGCATTTTAAGAAGTGCTAAATACAATTCTACAACACTTCAACTACACTCTTCTAAACACTAGAAAATTAGGATGTAAGGCATACCTGAGCATACCTGCACGAGGTGATTATAAACCATATTAAAGAAAGCTTTTTACCATAATGGGGGAATTCATTTTTTCATCATTTTCAATTTCCATGAATTCAGTTTCAATACTTTGTGAATAATCGACTGCCAAACGGTGTAAATTTGGTTAACTATTGCTTTTGCATAAATTTCTACAAATCATTTTTAGTTTTAATTCTGTTATTATCCTTTAATTTGGAGATGAGCAGTGTTATATACACTGCTGGCCACCTTAAATGCAACACCAAGGAAGACAAGATATAGCACAACAAAATTTATTTTGTAGATAACATGTTGACCAAGTATCAAATGATCAAAAATTTATAGACTTCTGTGAAGTGTGGTTCCTGCCAGAATCAGTAGCCAGAGTAGCCGCCATTGTTGGAGATCACCGCTGCCACACGCCTTGGTATTGATTCAAAGAGACTTTGGGTGTGTTCTTGGGGTACAGCAGAACAAGGAGCTTCCACACGTTGCCAAAGTTGATCTGGTGGGGCAGATGGGGTGTAACCTGGGTCAATCGTTCAGCAACCATGGACCACATGTTTTCTATCGGTGAAAGATCCAGAGAGCAAGCCGGCCAGAGAAGCAATTCCATCTGGTGATTGACGAAGAACCTTTGGACAATGCGTGCTACGTGTGGTCGCGTATTATCCTGTCGAAATATGGCTGTGGCCAAGCCCTGAAAATAAGGAAGGACAACTGGCTCCAACACCCGGATATGTAGGGCTGGCTGTTTAAAGTACCGGCAATGCGTACTGGAGGAGTGCGAGAGTGATTTCCAATACCGCCCCATAGTATAATACCCAGTGCAGGACTAGTGTGGCGGTGCATAACGCAGCTGTTCCGCATCCTCTCTCCACGGTGTCTCCAGACTCGAATCCGACCATCTTGGTGTTGCAGGCAGATGCGTGACTCTCCAGTAAAGACAACTTCATTCCATTCTGCCTCCCACATCCTTCTTTCATCACACCATTGTCGGCGGAGACGTCTGTGTTTCTGCGTCAAGGGTAGACCAAGCAATGGACGTCTTGCGGATAGACCACTCTGCTGTAAACGGCGTCGAATGGTACGCGCAGACACTGAATGATGCGTTACAGACTCAATGTGCTGTGCTATGGTTCGTGATGTGACTGAGCGATTCGTCACTGCCATGCGCACAATTTGTCTGTCCTCACGTGAAGTGGTGTACTGAGGTGGATGCGATCGACCACGTCGGTCCGCCGTACCCTCCTGCATCCAACGGTCACATATCCGCATTACAGTTGTTTCGTTTCGTCCAACATGACAACCGATTTCCCTGAAAGATAGTCCACAATCTCGGTAGGCCACTATCCTTCCTCTGTCGAACTCGGATACTTGATCCAAAGCTGATCGCTGTTTTCTACGAGACATAATTGATCGTTTTTTGAAAAACCCACAAGAAAATCACAATTGCCGAACTTGATATCGTCGAAATCTCCAAGCCTTAAAGAGTGCTTTGAGTTGGCGCCACAGGCGTGCGTGATGTGTGCCTGTGCTAAAATTCTAATCATTTGCATATCTGACCTCCGCTAATGCATATTGTAAATTTCATGTTATTTGCGTGCTTCTTTCAGGGTGTTGCATTTAAGGTGCCAGCAGAGTATTATCGGAAAAACCCCTCCCCCGAATCGTTTGATTAAAAATTCAGTAATATATTTAAATGATTTTCACACACACACACACACACACAAGCATAAAAGAAATATTGCATATGCCACCTAATCAAAGGTGTCAGGTCGAGGCCCATGAAATTCACCGTGGCAAAATGTACTCTTTTCGTTAGCCGTATATGTGAGCATGCAAGTGGCTGTTCGTTTTGGCTCGGTTCTATCCTAATTTCTAGAGAGAACAACTTAAAAGGGGGGCTTCCCATCTCTCTTCTCCTTCCATCATTCTCACGGCTAGACGAATATTTAGAGACCCTCCATGCCGCGAAGGCCCTATACCAGGGGTGACCAACCAGCGACACGAATGCCACAGCGGAGTACGGTAGAGTTGTAACAATGGCAGGCAAAATCTTAATGACAAGTTTTAAAATTTCTCAAAATATATTAAATAATAATTTTTTTTTATATTCACCAAGATCAGATCGATAATTTGATTTTCAGAATGCTTAGGCGTGTTGTACTGATTGTATTGCATTGTCTAGGAAACATACTATGTATTAACCATCATACCAAGCATGTAATATTGGTTTTTATAAATAGGTTTTTTTGTAATTTATTCCAAGGGGTAAAATAGCTATTTTTACTAATAATATCAAACATATAGAATTTTTTTTGTTCTTTACCTTTTGTTTAATAAAAAGGATTTACAAATTATTCACATTTGTTTTGCTTCCGACTCTTTGCCTAAACTTGCATTATACTTAATTTATGGGCACATGAGAGTAAATGATTTAGTAAAAAAGTAGTAATTCAAAAGCTAAATTAAGTTAATACTGAGTTGTTAATAATTATTTTGAATTAAATGATTAATTACTCCTTTTTATTTCATACCTAACCTGACTGATTAATTTTCACAATTAACCTGACGGATTAAGTTTATTAAAATAAAGCTTAAAAGTTTCTGTACTTTCGTCTTATTCATTATACTATCTTTAAATTTCGATTACATAGACTTGCATAAAAAATTTGCCATTTGCGTGAAAATCTCTGAAAAGGCTTATGAGTTACATTATTTCACTTTTCCATATTTGTTTGTTAGAAAAGTTGGAAGTGGTACGTTTAATTATTTTTTATCAAATAGTGACACACTTCTCAAAGAGATTGCGCAGACCTGTCCTAAACATATAAAACCGTCGATGCCTTCTCCGGGATTCGAACGTAGAACCTAACCACTATCCCGGATAGGAGTATAAATTTCTCCCTGGTTTTAATAATGAGCTAATTGATCTTGCTTCTATTCTTAATTTGATATTTTTCGTTTATGAGTAGATTCTGAGTTTTTTCAACTAAACCGCTGTTACTAAATATTAATAATGAGCAATTTGACTAGGAGCTATTGTTGGAATAACGAGAAAAACTCTTATTTTAATAAAAATAATGTTTATCTTCTAATCAAATTTAAAATGTAAAGTATATAATAATTAAAAGCATTTTCCATAGTTAAATTTGGTTAACTATCAAAATTAAAGAATAAAAAATAAATAATAAGAGCCAGCCATGCAAAAAAGAATTATCAGTATATAATTAGGATGAAATCTCTACTGCTCCTTTCAGGGAATTATTGAAAACAGAATTAATTCGAGCGTCAGTAATAACAGGAAAACTCTCAGCAAATATTCCCATTTAAAGTCGCTGAATTATATGTAATCCATGTAGATGCCAGTGAGAGGAGGCATTTTTTTTTAGTTGTTAGAAATAATTTGTTTGAGATCATTATAATTTTTCTAAATGCCACAAAATTTAAAATAAGTTTTTTTTGCTAGTAGTTATATGAATTGCGATCAGATAAGTTCAACACATCTCTCTCTGTGATCCAGCAGCTTAATTTCAGTATCCATTTCAATTATATATTTTTTTTTCATGCGCATTTTTTAGTAAATAAAACATGTCATAAGAGTCGAGAAAAACTTGTGATGGGTTCTATTCACGTTCTTTCATTAATTATCTTAGGAAAATACTTCTTTGACTGTTCGAGTTTAAAAACAACTTTTGTAGAGAGAACTTCATTTTAACCTAATTTGAGTGTTAGTTAAACCCTGGTAATGTTTGTGTTAGGGTTAGTTATTATTTTGTTATTTAAGAGAGATTAACGCAGTGACATTCGGAAACCTTGGTGAAAGGGATCAGAAGCTCGCACACAGCTGGATCTCTGGCGGGAATCGTTTATGGTCAGACCTACAAAGGTATCAAATCTTCTTCGAGCTTCTGACTTTAATTCTTGGATAATGGAAGAATTTTTGGCAAAGGACTTTGCATTAGGTTGTCTTAGAATTTCACCTCTAGCGTCGGGATACGAATACCCCCGTTTGTTTCTATTAGTCATTACCTCGAATTCCTTGAACCCAACGAACCCAGAACTGAGGTCGTGTTCCATCGTTCCGTGCATTGCTATTAAAGCGTTAGGCTTGCCTAGAGCACTCTAATTTTTGCAAAGTGACTACCACCATCCACAAGGAGAGGACAGGTTAAAATCCCCCCCCCCCTCGAGGAAGCGAGGAAATGACGGGTGACTACGTGAGCGCGCCCCCACGTCCAGAACAGATGCCCAACTACGAGCTTTTTAACTGCAACAAATTTTAGTATACGCTACTGGAGCTAAAATACTGCAGTGGCTGGCATTAGTCTTGCCCTTCAGTAGGTCATCCTTAGAGGGCTTAGAGCGTATTCATTCCGATCACGGGGTACTTGTAATTATTTTTTAAAATGTAAGAACTGAAACTGTGTTTTTAAACTGGAATGTCTTTTTTATTCACTATTTGCATTAATTAATTCTGAAGTTCAATGTTTCTTTTTTCAATTATTGCGTAACATATATTAATGATTTATTATATTTACTAGGTATCATCACTTATTTTTATTTATTGCCATCAGTAGTGTAATTTATCATTAATTCCAGAGTAGTAGAAACGAATGAAATTATCAGTATTCTTAAATACTTTAAGTTTTTAATATTCTGATTTATCTTATTAGTTCCGGAACATGTAGCGTTAAATTATATATTTTCTCAAATTTTTCGTGTATAAAGTTAAAAGTAAGTTTACACGAACAAAAAGGACAGTTTATGTTTACCTAGTTATTTTGTAAGATTCATATACATTTTTAATGCCATAATTATCTTGTTGATTGTTTGTGAGATATAAAAAATACTTGGCAAATTTATAGTCGGTTGAATATGCATTTTAAGACAATGTTAGACACACTTTGATATACCAAAGATCTAACCCAATCGAACAAGCAGCTGTGGGAATTGGACTAAATTCCAGATTTATGGGAAGACACTCTCATAAATAGGGGCAGGAAGTTTGCCAAATGTTCTTGATCACGATAGTATCTATAAATTTAAAATATTGGTTATGGTACATGTGTAGTACCAGAACACGATTGTAGCACCTACCTCTGTTAATATTCTGAACTAATGTGAACGTGATAGTGTATCATAAAGCTATGTTTAGGAAATATTATAAAACGTGATAAGGTTGAAATAGGTTGTGGATTAGAAATGAGATGCGTTTATTAAGGATGTTTAAATACTTCAGAAGTAATCAAGATGCAATAAGGTTATACAGAATATATTTATCTCCAATAATATAAATTGGTCAAAAAATGTGCGTATACTTCCCTAATTGCTTGTTTGTTGATCATTTAAAATATACAGATATTTTTGATATCACACTCTTTTGTTTTAATGTTTTATTTATAAAACAGTAAAAAAAAAAAATGGAAAGCCAATTACACAAATTATTACAAAGCGAGTGCTATCTGAAATTTTAGCAAAATCTGAAAAATTACATAAATGAATTCATTACACAAAAGAAAACAAATCAATAGAAAAATAATTAAAGACACCACAACAAGAAGTTATCTTTTCTTGCTAAATTTTTAGACAGAAATATTTTTAGATCAAACATGTAAAAATAATAAAGAAAATGGAATCAATAATTATAATTCCTATGCATATCACAACTACACAATTTCATGGTCCGTAAGCGAAGAAAAAAATCTAGATCATTATTTCCAATTGGATTTCTTTGACTACTCGCTAAGCCTGTATTAGGGCCTCGCATATGGGTTCGTGAATATAAAAATAATATATCGTAAATCGAAAGATACAAAAGAAGTCAAAATTGTGAAAAATCAAGGACGTATTAAAACTTCTTGAGGACCTGGGCCCTACGCAAAAGTACGCTCTGAGCCCCTATGCCAAAGTAGACCCTAAGCCTCTACATAAATGTATCCCACTTCATGGACAGTGCTTGATCTTCATAAACACATACCAGCTCTGTCTGAGTTTAGTTGAGTGTCTTTCCAAGCTTAAAACAAAACTTTAAATCATAGGTTCTCAACCTTTTTTGAACTGGTGCCCCCTTTTCTAGTGAATATTTCCACACCACCCCTTTCCACTCTAGAGAAATAAGAGTGTACGTAATACACGGTGAAAACAAGTATAAATTTTTTAAAAAAATTGTATTACTAAGAGAAAACATATGTTTTAATTTAATTTTTTTCTACAGCCCTAATTTTTTTACATGCGAATCTGAAACAGCTATGCCACAAATATATTTAAATGTGTAACATTATATATTTTAGTCTTAGATATGATATTGTTGGAAATGAAACTCTGTACTGAATTTCTTCTTCATTTAAAAGAGTGGAATAAAAGTTTTAGCTTACCTGTTTTAAAGACAGTCAGGGGTTTTGATGATACGAAGTAATTCATAATACATTATTGATTTCAAAGTAAATATAAATTGACAGTTCAGCCTTTAAAGAATCACAAGTTAATTCCTGGTTAAAGTATTTAAATATGTTTCTCGGAAAATATACAGAATGAAATGCAGTGGACGAAAGATTTTTCCTACTACTCACAAGCAAAGACAAGACGTGCACTACAGGAATAAAAATACACTATATCATTCAACTTAATTTAATGTACGTCTAAATGTAATGTAATCTTTAAGTTTTTCATCTACTTCCCGAACTAACGAAATATGTGAATTTTCGTACATGTGATATAGGAATGATTTAAATGCATACAAGCAATATAAGGTAAATAGTATTAGTTTACTTTTGTTAGTACACAATCAGCGTGTTTTTTAAATCTTTTCTAGACTATATTTGTTTAATCTGCTCAAACCCCTCTGCACTATCTCAACGCCCCCTAATTTTCTCTGGGTCTTTTACTGCCCCCCTGAAAGCCTCAAACCTTCACGTTGAGAACCTATGCTTTATATTGATCTTTTGTTTGTTCATTTTCCTGTTCTCAGTTAAGAACCAACGTACTAAGCAAGCACTTTGTAAAACAAGTCCTACATGGAACACAAATGAGTCTGAACTGAACTACGATGGGGGCAGATGGTCAACACCTACCACTACTCATGTGCAGCATTCTGTTTCTCCAGTTTTGCCAGAGCAGCTGTTCTGATTTCATTAACCGAACTTTATTTTTAGATGTTGTATATAAGCACACAGAGGTCCTAAAAATTTTATAAATATTCTTTTTATTTTTTTCAATATTTTACATTGCAATATATATATATATATATATTATATATATATATATATTATATATATAAATATTTTAAATTATGGAAATTCTGAAAGTATTTAATTACTTTTTTTAATAAAACATTTTATTAAATTATCATATAAACTTTCAATCAAATTCTTATAATAAAAATGCTTCTTATGTGTAATATTTTTTATTACCAATGCAATAATATTCCACGCACTATGGTGAATTATGAGATAGAGCTTCTTTTTATGAACTCAATATGATATTCATGAGAAAAGATTTATATTTTAATGGATAACTCTACCATCAGTAAATTCAATAATTGTTTTGTACTAGTTCATTTTAAAACAATTCTGGGCTTTTAATTGTGATGAGAAGAACAATATAATAATCGATAGAGCTCTTTTTATAAACGTAGTACTGAAAAGTTTTGATTCTGTCTAATGGTGGTTTGCAATCAGTTTTGGTAATTATGATATCTTCTCAAAATGAAAGTGATCTATAGGCTTTAGTTCACTGGTTGAAAGGTTTTTTTTATTCAAATTCAATAAAAGAAAAACAAGGAACATTGTCTGCCTTCATTGATGTATTTACCTATTATGCAAAAGGTAAAAATTATGAAATAACTTAGAAAATTACAGTTGATGTTACTTAATATTAATGCAAGATAGCATCAATCCAAATCTATGAATAATAAATTCCTTCATAGTTTCTTCCCACTTATTTTAACAATTGAAGCTCAATCATGAGAATCATCGACTTGTCTTATCAATTAGCCTTATCTTTGAACACATCAGAAGTCATTTATCAAAGTTAAATGTGTATGGCACAACCCCATTCAGATATTCTTCAGAATATTCCAATAAAAAGCATGATGCATTAAGTATTTAACTTGTCACACACTTTTTAAAGTTGTATTTGTGATCCTATGATCAGTGTACATGGTTTCTAAACCCTTGATCGATTTTAAGTCACGGTTTCTAATTTGTGTATATTTTAACTAAAAAAATATTTACGATAGATAGAAGGTGGATAAAGATCGCGCCGGCCTTTTTTCGCCCATCATATTCATGAAAATTTAAAATATTTATTGCAGCTACATTATTACTTTATGTGTGAACGTTAGGTATTGATATTTAGTTTTATTCTAAAATAGTAAGAAAAAGAAATACCAAGTCACATAAAAAAGTCATCAAACTTGGCAAATTTGTTGAGTTTTGTTATGTTAGGCGCTGTAAGCACCACTATATTCCTGGTCTCTCAAGTACTACAATAATAAGGCTTTTAAAGTGGCATCGTTCTGATGCATCAAAAGTGTTGAAGTGATTCGAAACAAAATTACTTGTCCCCGAATCGGTCAGACTGATAGGCTGGGCAAGAAAAAGGGCGATATGGACTTCGTTAAGTGACTCTGATCTTCCAGATTTTCCACGATTAACATGGAAGAAGCTACGATATTTAACTCTTGAGATATATCAACTTAATCAATCAGAGCTGTACTCTCTTAACGTAAATTGAGAAGATTCCTCAGTTGTTCGAATCCGATTGAGATCACGACACTCAAGTTAAAAAGTATATGACATATGGATAAAATTAAGTATAGGTTTAATCCAAATATTGAGAGAATGGTATTGTCAGAGCCAAGTTGGTGCTAAAGTTGTTGGTTGATAAGCACATGTTGCATCTGTACTTTGGTACTTAGGATACTGGCGCCATAATCACACTCAGACAAAAACATCAAGTCTTGGATATGATGATACAATTCAAGACGCTGCTACTGGATGGTCCAGTGACGATTCAGACAGTGAAAGCGAGAAGGAAATATAATCGAAGACTTTTGTTACAAATAATTTAACAATTTTATTTTTTTTTCTTCTGTTTTCTCTATTTAATAAAAGATTTCTTTTTTTAAAAAAAAAACCTAACATTTTTATTTTGACTGAGTATCAGTGTTAAAAATATACATATATGAATTTACCGATGGATGAAAAAAGTTCGATCTTTACCCACCTCCTGTGAGCATACAATCCTCAATTGAAGCTTTTGGGGAAGGAGAGAAAAATTGCGCCAACAGACATTTTTTAGTATTAGATCTTTATCGAATATAGCGGCCACCAAGTTGGCAAATTGCGCTATACTAAAACTGGAAAAGCAAATTTTTTATGAACTTGACGTATCAAATTCCCCAACATAATTAAGCCAATAATGATTGTGTTCTTATAATTAGCAAGTAATGTGTTTGATTCTTCAATTCTTTCCTGAAATATTTGCTAATGGTTTCAATTATTCACTCGTAGTTAATGATAATGAATGAATATTGTTGCACTGTATCCAACTGCAAAATGGTCAATTTTGCAGATGGAACACAATGCAATCACAAATAAAATCCACTTACTGTTTGTTGTCACTAATTTTACGAAACTACTATTGAAAACAGCTCGCACTCTGAGAGCCGACGGTGAATGATTGGAGTTGGCGATATTTCCTATGGGGCAGGTAGCCACATTTTGCACTTTGTTGCTTGTACCCGTCTAAGATAACAGGATTATATAAGTATTAAAATATTTTTCTACGTGGATATTTTAGTTTACAAAGAAGTACTATATCTCATTCACGTATATTTGATAATTCAACAATGTTTTCTAATGTAGAATACCATGCCTAATGATTCAAAACTTCATACAGATTCTATGTCCGTGGAGTATAACGCTTTTATCAATTCAAATTTTATGAATGAAATTACATTTTGGGAAATACATTTTTATTACTTCATTAAAATAGCATTAGCAGGACTTTTAACAATGATTAAATTAGATTCATATACTTCTATTTTGTTCACAAATTACATCGAACAAGATAGCTGTTCATATCTACGTTATTGATTTCGTATTACAAAGATCTGTCATTAGTAGCAACAAGCAAAAGTTGTATGAAGCTGTTTAAAGTCAGCTAGCCTCATACAGGCACAGCTTCAAGGCATAAACAGTATCTCAAAATTTCAGAAACAGCTTTAATGTGTAATAAAGTTAGTTTTATCTTCATTATCTGTAAAATCCTTAACTATTGAGGAAACCCTTTTAATTAAGATAAAACTATTTCCTTTTTAAATTACCTACATAACATTCAAATTTTCCATTGTGAAAAACAACGGCTATATAAATACTTTTCAGAGAACATGGTATATATCAATTCATTATTTTTGCAATAACTATACAGTAAATTCCCATTAAGATAACAAGGAACATTTCCCAGTAAGAATGGGATAAAACCATAAAAATTAATTTTTATAAATATATCTAATTCCTGTAGAATCGCTGCAATATGAGATATTGGCTGTGATTTAATATCCCAATCTCACGAATATTAGCTATATTTCAATATACATTCATAAACATATTTTCAAATTCCTAAGGAACCAGCATTTATTTTAATGACCCATTTAAAATAAATTTATTGAAATGACCACTTAAATATATTTCCGTAGGACATAGCATCTCAATAATTATTATGTGGCAAAGCTCGGGACAAAATGCAAAGAAATATTGTTGATAGAATTTTGAAATGGTAATTATTTTTCTGTTTTGCTTACGGTTAATAAAACATACAGTTGAAGCAAAAATCTTTTTTTTATAGATGTGAAGATTGTGTGTGATGTTTTTGTTTTAATAATTATAGAATACAAAAAAAAAAAAAAAATATAAAAGATAATTTAAAATTGTATCCCCTTAATGTTTAATAGCGTTTTCTAAATAAGCTTATCACTATTACTCATCCCCAAGTAAATTACTCTAATAACTAGATTCAGGACATTAAATGTATAAATAATAAAATAAAATATGTTGTAAGAGATCATTTTGTTTGTTATTTTAAACAATTTTAGTACTTTCTAGATAACTATTTTACGCTTTTATGGGGAAATTTATGAATGGAAAATTAAATAGAGGGTTTTTACTTTATAACTAATGATCATTTATTTTATTGTGAAAGATAATAATTTAAGGAAAATTATTCTAGGAAACATAAGTTTCTCTGTTGTTATTCCTTTTTTATCTTTTTTCATATGAGAAAATAAGTTTTAGAGATGAAAATTATATATTTACACATTCTTGAAACTGTACTTTAGGAAATGTATTACGCAAATTATAATTTTAAAACTTTAAAAATAAAGATAATATGTCCAATTATAAATTGAAATAAAAGGATTAACACGAATGCAACTGTTTTAAAAATTATTTATTGCATAAAAAAAAAATATTTTAGTGGAAAAATAGACATTCTTCAATGTTAATACATTTATAGAAATGTAACCAACTTTAATAGGTTAAATTTATGATATCAGATGATAAAAACGCCATCACATTTTCTTCATCGAATTCAAAAGAGAAATTAGAGTTGTACTTGTTGTTTTGCTTGCAAAATGTAGACAATTTTTTAAATGTGATATACAATTTTTTAGATGTGATTAAGATTCTGCAAAAGAATTTTCAAAATTAAAATAAAAAACATTATTTATTTTTGGTAAACTTTTAAATTTTGTTCAATTTGCTTATTTACGGGCATTATTATTGTCGACAAATATGTATTTTTAAAAAGAAAGTTTCTGTAAGTTGGCAACAGCAAAGCGCATGAACTGTTCAGCTGCAGACACCTGACTGCAGTTATCATGTGACTTTGACGTCACATGAATTTAGCTGATTAGGATGAAAGCCTAAATTACAATTTCTTTTTTCCCCTAATGATTTTCTTTTTATTATCTATCGTAATACAAACATTCGATTTAAAATAAAAGTAATGATATTTTTTATATTTTGATATAGTATCTACATATCTAGCTACTGATCAAATAGCAAAATAATTACCCAGTTTCAATATAAGTAAGACGTAGTAAATGTATATACATGAAGTTAAAAAGCCTATGATATATTTAAGGGATTTCACTATCAAGATACAAAAGGTGTTGGTTAAATTACGAAAAACTATACATTAATTTCATAATAAATACTTTTAAGATTAAAGAAATTTTATTAGAGTTTTGAACATAATTATATGAGTTATTATTTAATACAGGGAGTACTTTTAGAGAAATAGTTAATTCCTTTATAAGATTTTCTTAGTGTTTCATTAAATCTGTATCAAAATAATCATTTAAATTCACTTTTAGTTAGCGTTAGCATTGAATTCATTGTGATAATAAGCGCTATTTACGCTTTGTGAAATATTGGAGACAATTCGAAGAGATTAAATTGTATACTTATTTATCTCACAATAATTTAACGTTAGAAATACTTTTAATATAAAAACTCATTTCTCTTTATTTACGATTGAAGCGATCATGAGAATTTTTTTAAGCCTACGTTTGTTGGAGTTTTAAGATTAAAGAGCCTTTTTATTCACACACATTGTATTGGAAATAATCACAGATAAAAACATTCTTTTGAGTTTCCAATGCGTAGGTATACTTAAAGAACTTGCTTTCTTCAATAATACAGTTTTTTTATCAGTTTTTGTGAAGAATAAGTCTTTAGAAGTCTTAAAAGAAACTTATTTTTTTTTTGTTCTTCAAACCTGGTAGGAAAAAGACCTTTGAGCTCCGTTTTTGAACTTTTAATGCTTAGGAAGTTTACACAAAATAAGAATTATTATTTATTTTTCTAGGAAATTCATCGTGAATTGACTTTTAAAAATGTAAAACTAAATTTCAAAATTACGTTTATGTGTGTAATTAAGTGTTTATAAGCAAAAATAATCAACATTCCTTTGGCAATCATAATAATACTAATTTAATTCTATAAGCAGAAATAAAAATTGACATTTTACCACTTTTGTTAAATAGGAATAGTTCAGATATGTTTGAAAATATAACACCAATCTTGATCTACGAATAATTCCTATTGGAAAATTCCTTTTCCCTTGAATTACAAAGATTTGATTAAAATTATAGTTCAAACCGAGATGTGCCGGGTGTTTTAAAAGTTATTTACGAGAATAAAAAAAACACGATAAATAGATATAAATCTTAAGTTAGCACAAAAGGTATAGCTGAGATGAATGAATTCAATACTAAAACCAAAAAAATTACGTTTATTGTTAAATATACTCACCATAAAGAGAGGGAAAATATATATATGTTAGTTTTTTATCAGCTTTTGATGGAAAATTACTAAAACAGAATCATTTGTAGGAAACAGACTGCATTGAAACTATACATGATCTTTTTCGCAATCTGTCTGAGTCATTAGGAATAAATGTTCTCTTCAGCATTTCATGGAATGTCGAAATATCTGACAGTTATTTTCAT
This sequence comes from Trichonephila clavata, assembly GCA_019973975.1. Lineage (NCBI taxonomy): Eukaryota > Metazoa > Arthropoda > Arachnida > Araneae > Nephilidae > Trichonephila > Trichonephila clavata. The sequence continues at coordinate 4,248 of BMAO01023247.1, read as the reverse complement.
ATCCTTCCTAATGATTATAACGACATTCCAAAAGAGATTTTGATACCAAAAAAAAGAAAGAGAGACTATATTTTTTATTTATTCCATCTTATTCTTGAATAGATTTCAAAAACTGCTTTTTTACCTTCTGAGGTTTAGATATTCATCAGTAAACTTAGTTTTTGTAATGTGACTCGGATTTGAATTTCTCTCGATGTCTCAATAACTTAAACATACATAGCTCTTGTTAAACAAGCTAAAAAAAGTTTCTTTATATATTGATAAAAAAATTGTGTGTGTGCTTATGACCACACGATAGAAGTAAAAACTTCTAATTTATTCTGAGCAAGAGAATCCAATTGTTCAGATGTACTACGTCTTTTTATATTTTACTGTAGTTTGCATACTGTAGTTCTCTTTTTCGTACCTATTTTTCTTACCAACTTTCAAGCCAATTAACTTCATTAAAATTTAAGATTTTTATTATTATTTTTTTTTTGCACATTTTTTTGTTTAAATGCTTTTGTTTACTAAATAAAAAATAGATCCCGTTTCGTTACTTCTTATCTTCAACCTCCTACATAAGAATAGTCTTTTTTTATCGCTTGCTTTTTTTCTCGTTCATTCGCTGCAGTTGAGTGGAAGTGAGCTGCATGACAGTAATATTTAAATAAAGAAAATAAAATTTAACTTGAGAAAATCTGCATGAAATTTTTACCAAAAAAAAAAAAAATAACACGTGCCTAAAAAGTTTTTAATTCAAATTAAACATGCGTTGTCGACCAGAGCATGATTTTCGACTGGAGCCAAATACCCATAACGCTCCCGAACCTGACACTTCATTTACGTTCACTCTTCAGAAAAACGCGCCTAAGGAAGTTATAACTTCAAAAAAAGTTTAAATCAGTGGCGCAACAGCCCATGGCGAACCAATGACTACTAAGCCCATCTCAGTTTTCGTAACCTTAAACGCTGCGGTGTAGGAACAGATGTTCAGGTCAGTTAATCAGTCTGACGCGAAACTCCCACTGTTTAGTTCCCACGCAAGCTTGGTACTCAATTATGGATTCACTGAAGGGATGAAAGACTGAAGTGGACCTTGCCTAGCCGGGTTTGAGCCCCAAACCTGTGGCGTAGAAGCGTGATATGCTGTCACTTATTTTTAATATATTAATAATAATAATAAAGCAGGAGAATAATAACTCTGTGATGCAATTTTTTGTACGTTACGTATTTTTAAGACTAAGCAAAGTTTTAATTTCCAGATATAAAAAAAATGTTTAGTAATAAACTGAATGTAAGGTAGAATGGGGAAATATGTTTAGTATAAATTTGTATCGATTCTTATGAGTACGGTTCATTTTGAAGGAAAAATGACATTCTTTCTCTAAATTTTGTTTTGACTGAAAAATTTATCTAAATCTGTAAGTTGTGAAAAATTGAATTTTACATTTATACTACCTAAAATTTTGATATATGTTACCTGATTGAAATTTTAAATGTAAAAATGTGAATTTATGGTTTTTGTTAAAAATCTTTTATTACATGTATATAGTAAGATTCATTCTTTTCAGGACACGTCGTTACGGGTCCTATCGACGCCTTTAAACCAAATTTGCTGATTATTTAATTTTGTTAAATGGGGTCTAAGGACTTAGATTGCAAATTTTTCAACTTTTAAAAAAATTATGTTAAAGCCTCAACATTTCTGAGCAATTTGATACCAAAATTTTTTTGATTCTATAAAAACGTCCAAAGTTATTGAGAAATAACTAGTTAAACTTAAACAAAAACCCTATCCCTCTTATCTTTAATTTCATTTTTCTCAAAACAACAAATTTTAGCTTGTGAGCAGGATTTCTCAGAAACTATTTATGATATCAATTTGAAATTTCATACACGTGTTAAAATTAAGGCTCTTCATAACTTATACAACAATTTTCAAAATAAAATTAAATAGATTTTTTTATTTGAATTTTAATTGATTTTTTTCTTAAAATTTTAAAATTTTCGTTATAATTGTATTTAAAAAGTATTTTTTTCTCTAAATTTCTTTAAAGTTAGTATAACTTCAAAAGTGAACATTTTTATACCAAGTAAAATTAATTTTGTAAATTTTGATCAATTTCGTACTTAAAAATCCTGCGCGGTGTAAAATACTAATTTTCATATTTTTGAAAAATTGTCAAATTTATATTTCTTTATAACTTTTTTAATTGTTTTTCAAATTCTTTGAAAATTTAAGAAATAATGTAAATTAATATGATTATCATGTGGTAAAAATTTCAAATGATTGTTTTGTTTTATTGCTGAGTTACATTGGTTTGAAGAAGAATGTTTTTGTCGAGTGCACGGATATCTGTTAAGGGTCCTGAGAAGCCTTAATCCCCCGATGAAAAATATATCTTAACTGTTGTATGTTTATGAAATCGCTTCTAGTAGAAGAAACGTGATTTTTATGTTAATAGGAGTTGATGTTAAGGAGTTAGTGAAGTGAAAGAGAGAAAGTCAATGATCGTTTGGCTGCTATTGAATTTAGATTATTAGAATTAAGAATCAAAACACTCTGAGTTTCAAGAAGAACATGCTGAACTCTGAATATCTTTTGGTGTATTAAATAAGTTAATTCGTCAAGCTAGGAAGAGTGCCATTACGTCAGATCGTATGTATCGTTTGTTACTGATATTTAGATTAGTAATTAAGTTGACCATTCTTTTGCCTTAAGAATTTGCTTGCTAGTAAATTGAAAGATAAATAAAGGTGTTGATTTTAGTAAAATGATTAATTATTCGGTTTCTCCAAATTCACCAGCGACTGCAGGTTAGCGGGAACGTTAGGAAAAGAAAAGGTTAAAAAATTCACAAAACTACATCATTGTTTTTTTATGTACATACCATTAGGCATATTACATAGAAATACTTTAAAATATATATACAAACGTTTTTATTTCTTAGTAGAGGCGATTAATTTAATGTATTTGAATATTTGAGTAACTTGCCTTTTCTTGCCATGTATTTCATTTTGTATGTACGATTTATTTTATTTTTGTGCTGCTTCTTTCAGAACTTTTAAGTACATTTACCGGTGTTGTATTTACAAATATACAGAAAGTATTACTATTGAAAAAAAGTTCTGTTTCTTGTAAAAGTACTTAATGACGATTCTGTATTCAGTCGAAATGAGAAATTTGCATCATGAATTAAAATGCAGAGTGCCTGATAAACAGCGCCAAACACTGCACAACCATATACCTCGTTTGTAGGCATGTAAAGTGTCCTATTCCGGTTCTTCTATTAAGCTTCTTGGGAAAAAATATTCTTTCTCTTTCCGTAGAGATGACGATTTTAAGCAAATGTAACTGCTATTTAACTGCCTGTCGTTGAGTATGTGTTTCAATGGTTAAACGTTGATAGTTAAGTGTGAAATCCAAGCATTAAATTTAGAGAACAGCAACGTCTTGAAAAAAAAGTCGACGGAGAATCCACCAGGAATAGTGGAAGTAATCAACCTTGGAGCTGACGAGCTATCGGGCTTCGAAAAGGATCATCAAGGAGCTTCAACTCCAATAATAAATACTTCTGACACTCTAGTAATCTGATTAAGGGTTAGTATTTCATATTGTTCCCAGAGTTAAATTATAAACTTGTGTACTTCGTAAAGTGCTAAAGATAGAATAAAAGTAATCTTCCATTAACCTTCTCATACCGGCGACGTTTGGGTTGCGACAAGTTTATAAAAAATGTATGCACCGTTTACTATATTTTTCTCTTAAACTACATTGCGTACAATGTAGTTTACGAGAAAAATATAGTAAACGATGAAGCAGATGAGGATTGAATGAAGATGCAGGATGGCTTATAATGGGACTTAGGTGCATTGAATTAGCTGAATATAACATACTACGGTCACTGAATCGAATCTTGTGCGTTTATTATACAGCTGTGTTTTTTTATTCACATTTTTTTTTTTTTGCTTATGGTGCATTTTCGAGGAACTGGTATATCGAGATACAGTGACTTCACAAACAGACGTACAGTCGACTATCGCTAGTTGAAACTTTCGATAATACGAACCTCTCGCTAATTCGAAGTATATGCTCAGCCCCTAGAAAAACTCTTGATATTTTGAGCTAAACAATACGTTTTGGTACACTCAATATTTCGAAGTAAAATCTGTGGCTGGCCAGAATACAACATGCTATAATTCGAAGTGATCTAGTAAAACTCTCGATAATTCAAACACTCACTATCAAGTAGAGTCATGTAACAA